>OMLM01009370.1:0-21662 GCA_900302695.1 Helostoma temminkii
AGACTAAATGTGCCTACCACTTAAAATAACCAAATCACCAGAAACCCTTCTCCGTACTCTCCCACTGAACTTAACAGAGGTAATTTGGTCAGAGTGAGGCTAACCATTTGACCTGCTTCCAGTGTTTTTGCTAAGCTAAGCTAACTGCTGTCTGGGTCCTGCTTTATATTCAGTTGGAAGATAAAAAAAATGGTATTGGTATTTTAACTTTCTAGACTCTCTCTTAGCTAGAAAAGGTTCAATATAACAGCTTTGTCCTAACCCACTGATCACACAAAAACTTTGAGGGAAAGTTTTTAAAAAGTGACATTGAAGTTACTAGAGAACACAGAGATGTGAAGCTCTGCTCTAATGAATATTTCTACATTAACAATGGATCACATTGTATATATAAACAATGTCAATTACATTAACTGAGAAATATTCACTCAGTCTCTGCACTCAGTCATTTGGCCTAAACTCAACCAAACTGCATCCACAACTGTAACTGAGCATTTATGGTTTATCTGTCATCATTCCTATGGTGTCAGATAGTGACGCTAAATGGTAGCATTATGAAAGCATCATGAAACACCGAAAGACTTACAAAGCGTTGGTATTGTGAAGCATCATTATCTGACCCTTGTCTGATGCATATTATCAGAGCTGACCAATTTAGGGCTCAAAATGTGCCATTTCAAGATAAGCTCACAGGTATAGCGCTTCATTTTGGAAGCTATTTTGGGAAGTTCAGTTTGACTGAAGAACATTTACAAAGTTTAGTAATAAACACAATTATGTGTGTGTTCACCTTGAGTATTTTAAAATTCTAATAGTTCAAAATACAGGGGAAGGTTTCTGAAAATAACTATCATCTAACACTGCCATGAGAATAAATTTGATACTCGTTTTATTCCTCCTTTGGGGCTCGATGCAACTTTTGAAAAGTAAATCTGACTTTGATATCAAAGGAAACTGCTGGGTGTATTGGGCCGACATTCCGTACTGTAGGCTTGTTGTTGCCTTTGTAGTCATCTTGTTGCTTGTCTCTTAATTGACAGATAAAGTAGACCAGAATGTTATGGATTGTGGGTGTTATCTCCAGTCTAGCATCCCCTCAGCACACTCTGCAACTCATTTCTCACTTTCGTTGTGCAGCCTTAGAGCATGTCTCTTTCTTACAGCCCTCAGAAGTCAGGTGGCCCTCAGCCATTCCAGCTGTCTGTCGGGTGTCATTGTGAATCAGCATCATGCAGGGGTGTAAAAGACAATCATACAGTTTTACATGCTACATTTGCCTTTAATCGAGGGGAAAGTGTGAGCCAAGCCCATCCCCAAATAAAAAAAAAAAATCTCCAACAACACTTCCATGCATGCATAATTAGCACAGTAAATCTCCTAATTAGCTTGTTGCATTGTCAGTAGTTATAGCAACATCCGGATAGGGGGGTGGGTGGAGGGTCTGGGGTGTGGTGGTGACGATGGTGGGGGATCCAGCAGATGGCTGCATGCTGTCTTGCAGGCACACAGTCGTAGAGTGGAGAGGCAGAGGCTGTGTCAGACATTCCTGCATCGGGCCACTGCCAGGAGCCCGCCGCCGTGCCCCTCCAACCCCCATCCCTAAACTCCGCTTTCCTCCACCCCAGCAGCCACAGAAGTTAAGAATACAAGAAGTCTTGTCACTTTGCATGTAATGGCATCCTATGGTCCGAGGGGGTGATACAAGCTGGAAACAAACATCGCCGCTCCGCTGTGCAACCCTGATGTCTGTTTTCTTCCCCTAGTTATTAGTCCCTTTTGGTCAGATACTGTCACAGATCTGCACAGTGACAGTTAAGTTTAGGCCTCAAGTTGACATGATCCAACGTGGGCCCCACTGTTGGGTCCCTTTATTGTATAGTTTGAATATGCCATTGAATTCACAGTACCTACATTGATATCATTAAAAAATTTATGCTGTCAAATCTTCTCTTTGAATTTTCTCTTTTCAGGGGAGTGTGGACGGAAATGGTTTAATGAGATGACAAAGATTCTTTGTGTAGGATGAGCGTGATTTTTTTCCCCCAAAACTCAAGATGCCAAAGGCTTGGAATGAGATTTTCTCTGGTTCAGTGTACAGACATGTTGAAATCCTAATTTTCTAAATAGAGACAGAAGCTGTAAAAGTGCTAAAATTCACCCTATTTACGACGAATCATTGCAGCTGCCCTTGGTTGTACGTACCTCATCTCTTTTGAAATCTGTTCTGACATGGAGAACAAAGGCAGTTTCAGGGACTTCTTCTTCCTCCAGATGTTGAACTTGATTCGAAAGGAAAAGGTGATTTTGAGGGGGCTGGGAAAAAAGGGAGGGGGGAAGGGAGGGAGAACAACGCCAGCTGCTGCAAGAAAGAGAGCAGACAGTGCAATGCTGAAAGGTGAGACAAAAACACAAAAGCATTTCAGGGCAACAGCAGCACTGGGCAAAATGTGCACTTTGTTTGTCAGATGTTATTGAGGTTGATGAATTTCTCACCGTGCCTTGTTGTTTTTCTCTCTTTAAGTCACATTTCATCTTTGGTCTACAGCTATAATAATCCTTATAGATCGTTGCTTGTTGTTTCATACTGAAAACCAAATACCAGCCTGTATATAAAGGACTCTGTCATTAAACACATGAAACATGAGCCCTGAAATTGCACCAATCAAAGCCACAAAAATGTCTTACATATCTGCTCCTCACCTGTGGTGTCCCTCTGGGATCAGTTTTAGGTCATCTTTTATTTTCCATTGACATAACTATGCTGGGACACACTTTTAGAATCCATCATTTCTGTTTTACATTCAAGGGATTACAATTTGAAATTAAGTAATTATGTTAATTATGTTACTAATCCCATGATGCTCAGATGGTTTGTTTGCTGTCTTCGCAGGTAGGTTGATGTCTGTTTGGTGGAGAGGGCAGATTGGTTTGTTGAGGTGCAGGTTATCTTTTTTAGACTTGAATTTGTGTAACCATGCTCCTCAGGTTGGGACTTGTGAATTTGTTCCTTAGTTACGCAATGGAATCTTACACTGTTTGTGATTTTTAAAAAATGATGATGGTAGTAACTTTTAATGGTTTGTATCATTGTTGAAATGTTTGTCTATTACAAGTCACAGGACAGCCTGTGATCACTGGGCAGGAGGTTCTCAATTGTTCACCTCACCCACTCACCTCAGTGTGACAGGGTCTTTTTTTGCTCCATGCAAGTAAGATCAGAATATTTTATCTTAAAATACATTTTTATTTGGAAGATTAGAATGATTTTTTAAAACTTTTTTCTTGGGTTGCACATTTACATAGTCTCATTATTTTAACTTTACATAGTCTCATTATTTTAGTGAATCCCACTCATTTTAATTCTTCATCTAGTTTTAGGTCTTATCGGTCCTGGTCTTTCCTTTATTCTTTGACTGTTTTGTCATTGGGCAAGTCTGAATTCTACATCCTTACTCAAAAGATTTTTTCCGCTTTTAATCTTTTTTTATAAAGGCTAAATATATGACAAGCCCACAATATTAGTATAGTATAACTTAATGGGACATTTATTCACTACTATTTACTAAATTAAATAATATAATGTGTGAATATTATTTTGTCATCTGTCAATTTGCCAAAGGCACAAATATTCCAAAAGGGTAAATGTCAAAAAATTAACATTTCCAGAACCAGCGTGTCCTATATTTCTCTGATACAGTTTAATTAAATGACATCCAATGATTGAAAAAGATATAGTTTCAATTAAAAGGCTTTAATTGAAAAAGGTCATTTCAAAAACTAAATGTTCTATTAGAAATTCAATTACCTCCTAGAGAAAAGGAATATAATATAATTCTTCATAATGGACTCTGGAATGTAATAAGTTGGCCAATTAACTATTTTTTATTTGATTTAGGTGGATTTTATGATCTTTGTTCACAATATCAATTACATGGAGAGCTTTGTGTAGGCAATGTTCATAATGGCTGTAAATGGCAGAGGAGGAAAGAACCCTTGACTAATTAATGCATCCCTAACCAGCTTTCAATTATAACACAAATCATGCACTAACACACATCTAGGTCAGGATTCACAGCCTTTGTTCAACACAGTTGTGTCTTTTTCAAATTATACCTGAAATTTAGGTGCATTATTTAAAAACATAACGTACTGTGTATTGTTATAATTTAATACTGTGTTATAATGTGTATTTCTGTTGCAATACACAAATGAAGTGAATTTGCGATTGTTGAGACTGCAGTGCTGCTTTAAACATCGTCAGGTGAATCTTTGTTCCGTCTGGCTGCTTTTCCACTTCTGACAGATATCAATCAATCCAACAGATGAGGTCAGCTGTTTTAATTTGCTCACGCTGCGCCCTGGGAAATGAATATTCAGCACTTTGATGATAGAGCTTTGCTGTTTATGCACGCTGAAGACATTAATTTGCTGGCACTATTACTTTTTGCTCTGTGCCTTTAGTACAACATTCAGGCAAAGTTGTGCTCAGAGCTTCTTTACCAGGCTGAGTTGATCTTTTTCAGCAATGCTCTGCAGGCAAAAACACCACAATGAAAAGACACGATCTCTTTTGACAAATGAGAATAAAACTGGTTAACTGGTCTGCTGAATCAGACTGATGTATGTTAAGGATGACATGTGCTTGTAGTCTCAAAAACCAACCAGAAAGAAAGAAAGAAACTACTTTTCAGAGGTATATAACCCATAACTGAGTAATTTTTTAGGTATAGAGCTATAATTGCTGTATTACTTATTATTCAAATTAATCTAATCCACAGAAGCACAAGATGAGCTCTTAAAAGTATGATACACTGTACAATACATTGATAATTCAATACTAAAATCCAATACTAAAAACTATTTTGTTTGCTTGGGCTGACTTTGTTTAAAGTTAGATTTAGTTTGAAGATCTAAAATGATTTAGTATGAGATACTAAAAGAGAAGAGATCAGGAGAGGGAACAATAGTTTTTCCCAGCACTGTATATAGTCAACAACATAACAACAACATTAAATTGGCCTAATTAGCTTATACGATAACATATTAGTGGTAATAATCCAGAATTACAAGTAACAGTCAATGGCTTTAATTTTACAATGTCCTTCTCAAGTTAGTACAAAATGCATTTTAACCTTCAAAGATGCTCATATTGAATGCAGAGATTTTACTTGAAATTTTGTATTTTTGAGGAGGAGTACTAGTACTTTGACTAAAGTAAAAGAAAACATGCCTATTAAAGTATACAGGCTGGGAGACAGTGATGGGCAATCTTTACTATTTATCGTGGTTGAACTAAACAATAGGACAATTAACTAGGAAAACAATCAGCTGATTAATTGTTAAAGAGAATAATTATTTGTTGTAGCCTGGGGACACAGTGAAGTAACACAAGATGGCAATATGAGTTGTTTTCCAGTAGGGGGCAATATTAACCAGGGAGGAGGAGACGCAGACGAAGGGTTAACTGGAAATTAAGGGGATTTTTCACTACACACTAAAATAGTAAAATTAAATTATATGGTGCATGACATCAATCTAACTCTAGACCACAAACATCCTACAAACACAAGTCTTCCTGTTTCCAGCATGTAAAATAATATTGTGTACAAAATGCAACAATCTGACCCATATTGGTAAAATGTTAAGGTCCAGCCTCAAATGTGTGACTGTCACTAGTCCTGCTGAGTGAAGAGAGTTTTAAAAGATCTGATCCTCTTTGTGAAATGAACAAAATAAACAGACACCTGCTTCACAGACAAGACACACTTTGATACCAGATCGACTGATTGATGCTGCACACAAACCAACTCCATTACACATGTTGTCTCCAGTCCCCAGTGTGACACACACAGACTCACAGACACACACACATTGTAACACTACAAGCTGCATAATTTCACTGTGCTTCCTGAGGCAAAGGGGGATGAGATTACCACATGAGCAGTAGATTATTATCACTGCATAATGTGTTTTCACCTTTGTAGTTGAACTGATGGTGTCACACAATTATTCAGAATTGTTATCAAAAGTAGAGCAAAAATCCCAAACAACAGATTTAATGAAGATGAAAAGAGTCAAAAATCTATCTGAATATTATATCCATCAGAGTTTTTTAATTTACATAATATTTAAATATTTATTGCTGTTATTGGATGGCGTTATTAGTGAATGTGTACAATAGTACACATTTACTAAACACATTTACTTCTTGTACTTAAGTATTTATACTTAGAATCAACGTTTGTTAAACTATGCTACAGTTAAAGCTTACAATTTTCAGCACAGTATCAACCAGTCAAAATTAGAAGCAGCTTGACCTGATGCACATTTAAAATGCAACATATATGTTAATGTATTAGTGATAATAATCAGTAATCTTATATAATCTAATATTCTATATATCCAATACTTTTAATTTTAAGAAGATGAAAATGTAAATATAAAAATGAAAAAACAAATCAAAACAAAAAACAACAACATGTGTAAAAATGACAAATGAGAATGAAGACATGGTGACACGCTGTAAGGTCTCACAAATGAATTTATTTTATTGTTTCATCTTCTTTGCTCTTTGCCTCTGATGCACCTGTGACTCAGCCAGGCCACAATGTGTCCATCAGAGTTAAGCTGTGGAGGGAGATTAAGCTTCTATGTGTTTGTTGTACCGTTTGTTAGTGTGTGTTTGTGTGTGTGTGTGTGTGTGTGAAGGGTTGGGTCGGCAGCTGGCTGCAGCTTTTTTCAGTGCACCCGCCTTGGGGAGCCCCCACTCCATCTGTGATTGATGCGCTCCTGTTGCTGACCGTGCAGAGGCCAGAGCACAGGGACCCGCTGAGGCTGATGTTTATTTGTGGTTAGAAACCGCCTCGGTCAGGGGGCCCTGGTCGTCAAACATCTTAATCCTCACAAACACAGCCCTGGGTCTGATTTTCTCCTTGGGAAGGACACATCAAGTTTTCTTTCTGCTTTGAGCTAAATCTTTTCTGATTGTAGTGTAAGTTGTTTTTTATTATGTGAAATATGAAACATATAAAGTACCAAAGCTCTAAACAACATTGTATGTTTTGGAAAAGCCCTCTTTTATGTATTTAATGTTGTCCTCACAAGGAAAATAAATAGTTTTGAGGAACCTTAAGTGTTGTGCTCTGACACAGCCAAATATAGTAGTTGACAGTGGAGTCTAAACACTCAGGAGTTATGTTTCTGTGGGAGAGTGCCAAATACACTCACGTCTCTTTGATCACAGCAGACGTTGGGTCCTGGGCACCGAATGAAGAATGCTTTTTGTATGTGACATTCTGGAGCACTTCAAGGAAATGATCAGTCAAAGTGCAATCAACAGGCGAAGCCAGAGCTTCATACCAAGCTCCCTGTGGGGCTATGAAGGTAAAACCACTGAGGTCTCAGTTGGGGGCGGGCGGGGAGACAGCGAGTGTGGTGGTTTGTTTTAGTTAGAGTGTTCAGATTACAATTATTGTGTTTGTTTAAAGCTGGAACTTAAATAAAAAAAATTATTCAGTTGATTGCATGTGGCTCATAAAGCTAATTTATTTAATTGTTATCTCAGATAATGAGAAAAAGCACTTTGAGGAACATTCTTTGTACAGCTTGTTGGTCTTTAGGCTAATCATTAAAAATAACTGCATATGTCTCAATCTGTAAATCAATCAACTGTAAATGAAGCAGTCAGACACAGGCATGGGATACTGTAAGAGCTGCTTCTTTGCTTCTCTGTTTAACAGCGATACAAAGTATTATGCTAATTAACTAAAGCCACGGAGTACCTGTACTTTATTCAGGTATTTCCATTTTATATTAAAACTTCACATTACAACAATTCTACTCGACTACAGTTTATACCAAAGTATTTGCCCTTTATACTCCCTTACATTAATGTGCTACAGTTAGCACATTAGGTACAGTGTGTGCTTGAGAAAGTCACTGAAAACACAGTCACAAAACTATATAATTGCATTTACATTAGAAATGCATTAATGCATTAGTAGCATTTAACTACTGGTTAAGGTGGTGCTCGGTTCAAATACTGAATACTGTCACAGTCTGTCACAGTACAACATATAATATCACCATATCATTCTGTAAAGTAACTTCAGTAATAACTAACATTGTCAAATAAATGAAGTTGAGTAAGAAGTATGATAAGGTACAGTATTTTGTACAATTAGGGTACTTAAATAAATATAACTAGTAACATTATACCATTTAGTGTGTTACTAGTTATGTTGCATATTTATTACATTCACTTAGCTATACACAAATTGTGTAATTTTGACATCTCCATTTTGTCGAGCTGCAGCGTTTAAATACTCTCTACACATAAAGGATTTAGTAATAATAAAACAATCTATCCATTCTAGACCTCAGGACTTAAAATACAGTTTATTTTTCATTGTGGTATTGTTACCAAGTACAAACCTCCATTGGTTTTCATGCATGAAAATGGTTTCTGTGTCCTGATGGCGCATCTGCATTGATGTTTCCATTTACAGAGGCTTCCTTCTCTCTCTCACTCCACATTACAATGCGGGTTAACAGTTTTAAAATTAACAACCCACAAAGAAATGCAAGCTTGTGAGGTTGAAGGCATGGTGTACAATTTCAAGTCATCGTAACTGGCAGCCACAATTTTTAATCTAGACTCAAATCCAAAGAGAGAGCTGTTATTGATTTGTGTTTTTGTTTTTGCCATAATGTGCATATTTTGTAGTTGAGTCCCATGAGCGTTATCTAAATTGACTAAATTCTATGGAAGTAGTCAGAAGAAGAGGTCAGTTTGATGGCTAAATAAATGCAAAGTGACTGCAGCAGTGTTTTATTGATTAAGATCACACCGAGACATGCGATGCTGTGCGGTGAGTGCGATGACAACAGATGTTATACATCCTTCCAGGTTAAAATTAAAGCTTCCTCCATTTGGCACGCCAGAGGGTGACAGTGATGCTCTCACTACACTGTCCAAAACATTCAACGGATTACCAGGAATAATAAAACCAACACCCAGCACTTTACACTGGATGTGCCTATCTGATGCAAGGAGGGGGGAGATTGATCTCCCATGATGCTTTGTCTTGATGAGACAATGAAAAATGGCCCTAGCCAGCGACGTGTCAATATCAGGGCTGGAGATGCACCGACGGTGCTAGGTTCTTATTTAATCTGGTTTTCTTTAAGATGATAGCTCTTGTTACATTTTCACTGCCTGTCTGTCAGCTTGACATGGCAATATTCCCCCTCTCCTCACTTTCCTGCTTGGTTTCATTTATTTTGAAACGCCATTTCACACACGGCTGACTTTAACAAGGCATTATACAGCACTGAGGGAAGGTCTGGGAGATAGAATTGTGACAGATACAACATTTTTTATGGTGAAAATACAGAATATTGTAAACAACAGAGTGTATAAATGTGGCAGAGTTAAAAGAAGAGAGCTGCTCATGTATGTATAGATGTCACTCAGTCTCCTTTTCCCTGTGGAAAAAAATGTCCACTGTCAAGACTCCATTCATTTAGAGTTTATAGGCAGCAGCAGCAGCTTCATTTATTAAGCTGCAAACATGCAAATTTTCAAGTATTGATTATATGTCATTTAGTCACACAGTTTTATTGGAAAAAACATAAATGATATCACACGGCCAAATATGTGCAATATTGGCAAATAGACAATTTCACCAGCAAATATTCTAAGACATGTATTATGCTGTGCTGCGATGCTCACCTACTCTGACCACAAATATAAGGAGAACATGTATATATTATATATGTATAAATTATACATATTGTTTGGTATGTGTGCAAGCATACGAAATGCAGCATTTAATGCCATTAAAAACTGCAAACCCTGCTGTCTTTTATTTTGAAAAAACAATAAATACAAAAGATGTAAAATATTGTAGAGGGGTCCTGACAATGTATCTCCAGGAAATTCCCAGGAAAAGGCTCCCTCCATCCTCACATTAACTCTTTAGTATTTTGTGTGGTCTGTGTGTAACCACTGTGGCATTTTACTGTGAGAGTGCAGTGACAGTAGGGGTGTAGTTGCTCGCTGCACCCTCCACGATGCAGCTGTGGGTGAAACATGCCGTGGCTGACATATCAGTGATGTTTATTAAGAGACGAGTCTATCAGGTCTCATAAGCCAGTTCTCGCAGGCGGCAGATCTTTTGTTTCTTCCGGAGGGTGTCATCAATCTTGCGTGGCTGCGCTCTCCTGAGCGCCTGATGGGAGATCACGGATTCCTCCCTCCCATCGCAATGGGTTCAGTGGTGGAGGCAGGTAGAAGGCACACACACACACACACACACACACACACACACACACACACACACACACACGCACACTGTAGCCTACATGCTCTGCAGAACAACTCCATTCTGGGTTTGAAAACAGAGGGAGCTCTGTTGTAGACATGACACTGTAATTCTCTCTGTGTTTTAGAGAGACACGCTTGCCAATAAAAATATTTATAAAAATATTTTTGCTTTGACACACTACAGACACTTCACTACAATATCTTATATCTAAAAGCATTTGGTATTTAGAATCAAATCTTCAGTATGGGTTATAACACTGAAAATGAAAATGTACTGAGTTCTTTGGCTGCTTTGTAGATAAATGTGTTTTGCTATGATGAAAATGGAAACTTCACCATGCAGTTCACTTCTGCTACTGGACGGGACCACTTAGAAATGTTGTGAACAATAGATTTCATAACATCATATTGGTTCAGGAACACTGTGAAGACATTATAAATAATATTGTAAATGACTATCTTGACTGGAAACAGCTGTTTGTTTTTAATGGAACATAAGCATATAGGTTTACAGTGGTCCATCATCAGCAAACATATGTGTTCAGTGGCACGTTGTGTAGTTCAACTTAAAAGACTAACTGATCATTAGAAACCCATTTACATGTATGTTAGCACGATATCTATGGTCTTGTTCAGAGTGCCAGAAAAAATTAGTTTGCATATGCAGATTTCACAGTATCCAATAAATGTTCTTAAGACAGCAAAAAAAAAACAGATCTAAACCACATTTGGAGGTAGCTTAATATGCAAATCCAATCAGATTTTTACAAATTAGTTCTAGTCTGGACATGCTGTCTGCTGAAATCAGATTTCAAATGGTCTTTTGCGTCTTTCTTTATGCAACTAGAGGTGATGACAACATCAAACCCAGAGACAAAAGTGTTGGAAGTAATAAAATCTGCACTTGCTTTGCTGCACAGCAAATATGGCCCTGACTGCAGCACGAAAATGATATATATATTGTTTATCTACATATTTGTATACCAGTTTTCTTGGTCACTGAGTTTTTTTTGTGCACCACTGCTTGATAAGCCTATTGCTTAGAGAGTGAGATGATGCAGTTCCATTGTCCTTGCATCTGTACCATATATGGGTTCACATTCGTTTTTACCAAAGCAACCCATGCAAAGTTGCTTGGATAGTCTAAGTTGTGTCCGGACATACAAATATTTGAGAAAAAAATTAGATTTGCTTACAGTCTGAACATAGCCTTTGATAACTGGACAACCTCCACCTGCTCATAAGGATCACATGATACAATCGAAAGCTCCAGAAAATCCCTTAAGTTGATTGTTGCATCAAAAATTTACTAATTTATATTTAGAAAAATCAATAAGGTTCAAGTGTGGGAAAAAAGATCATACAATCCAAATGTTATGCTTTTGCAAACAAACAATGATTTAATTTTCTTTCTGAACACTAACACTGCAAATGCAGATACAATTTCTGAACGTGTTTTTGAGAGAAAAACTAGAAGACACAACAGGAGAATTAGATGAAATATTACTAACTGACAAAGGTTTTGATGCAGATTCATAAACCACAGACCTGCTGGTCCAAAATTGGATCAACCCTGGCTGTGTTACCTGCAGGAGGTTGTCAGAGCCGGCCCAAATATGCAAACAAATGCATGTCTCGCCACGTGTTCAAGTCTTATACTGCTCAGTTGTGTTAGGTCTTCTGTTAGGACCCCTTGCAAGTAGTTATAAAGTATTAGATTTGTAATGGTTCTTGTAATGGTTCATCTTAAGTAACTACAATATGAATTACCACAGTAATTATGAGTGATATACAGTAATATTTTAATAACTTTCAGTCAAGAAGGGACAGTTTAAAACATAAAGATCTAATAAATCTCACATATTAGTAAGTGAATATTTCAATGAAAAATAAACTTGCAATCCATTAGTGGGTGCACAATTTATGTTAACCTCGAAAGTACAATGTTTAAGAACTAATAGAATAAACGTACATCCAATAAAGGTAAATACCTTATTGAAATGTTTTTATGATGTGGCCGTGCAGTGAACGTCTCCTGCTTGGAATATAAAATTGACATGCTTGAAAAATGTGAAGATGTAAAGGTAAGGATAAAAAGTGTCCTCCTACACCAGCTAAAACGAGATGAAATGCATCGACGCAGGAGCCTACTGCACTGTCATAACTTGCATGTAAATCTCCGTGGCTGGGATCGTAGACCTTCATTAAGTGTGCTTTACTAGATTTATGTAGTGATCTGCTCAGATGTCGTTTGTAGACGCTGTTCGCTTTGGACCTGGACATGATGAATATACTCCACTTGGCTCTGGCTGGACTGCTGAATCTTAAATTGGTGCTGTCCAGTGAAAGCTGCATGTCTATAATCCAGAGCTGGATGGAGCACTCCTGCTTCTTCTCTCACTCTACTCCACCGTGTTGACCTTTAACAAAATATGCCACCACTTCTGCAAAGAGCATTCATTCCTTTAAGTATATTTTTGCCATTATGGTTCTTTTACATTCTCTGCTGCTACGACACGAATACCTTTGGAAAGAATATCATCTGTGTAACACTACACAGCTCACAGTGCCTTGGTTTTCATTACAAATGATATTCAGACCACATAGAAAGGTTAGCATTTTGGGCCCTGATTCATCACCTCTCTCCCAGTGGTAATGAATTGAAGGGATCATTTCATACTAATTGCTTTTTCAGGACAATAATCCAAGCAATAAACTGCAAAGAGGCGTTGGTTGTCTACAGGGAAATACGCCTGAATGAAATAAACACCAGTTCGCTTTTGATTCGAATCCGTTCAGCCTCAGAACAGAGAACATGTCGGAGGCTGGACAGAGAGAAGGCGAGGAAGTTGTAATCAATATTTCCTATAAGAGACGCTGATGCTTAAACCAACAATGACCTGCGCTGAATGAGGTCCAAAGCATTGTGTGTTCAGGTGTGTGGCGTAATTGAATTCTCCATTGAAAAGGCTGCTTTGATTAAATGGAAGAATAAAAGGAAAACGCAATCAAAGAGACTGTTACTTGGGACAAAGAGTTACTTTCAAAGTTTGTCATGAAAGTTATGTTGATTAATGTGGGACTCGGCTCCTCGAATGAAGCTATGAGAGAAACACACGGGAAGATATTCTGCAAGCTTTTGGCTTTTCCTATATGACGCATGTTGAGCTATTCTTGCTTTTCTTTTGGAAGTTTATTCTAAAGTGCTCCTAAAGTACACTTTGCACAACATGCCTTCTTAATCTTGCCGTGTTTATAGCTGCCAGGTGTTGTATTGTGTCAATAGACAGATAAAAATCAGCGAGGAAATGACTCTCCCAGGGCTGACCCTTCCACCACCCCAGATCTGTCTGTCAAGCTGTCCTCCCTCTGACTTTTCACCCCCTGATCCCATCTCCTACTTTGGAGTAAGAGAAAACAGACCAGCAATCTTGGAGCACACTGCGAGGCAGTTTAAGAATGCAGCAGAAATGTAGCAGGCAGCAGGCTCGATAAACACTTATTGTAAAGTATGCTCCAGTGAAAGGCAGTATGTAGAGATCCTGGTTTTGTTATTTTAAGTCATAACTTAACTTTGAACTCTCTTTGCTCTTCATCCATGCAAATATGAAATTTTTGGACAAATTTTCAACTAAGCTTCAAAGTAGCTGTAGGATATCTGAACCAGTGCATTACTGGCTAGGGAACGTTGGTTACTGTATGGACTCAAAGTTTATTGGCTAGTAAATGTTTAACATTATTTCAACACCTGCTAAACCAATTTACAACTCTTGCACTTACACACAATTATGTTTGTCACACATTTTGTAAAGAAGATCTCTGTTTTGTACATCCTGTTGTGTTGATGACATGTGAAATGGTCAAAGCCTGTAGCAAGCGCTGCGAGTAGCCCTGTAACCTCTGCAATACTGTATTATTTATCCCAGATTAGAGGAAATATAGAAGGAATTAAACAATGAACACTAGTCGCCCACACAGTCCTGCCTTTGGATAATCTTTATTTCTACTAATTTTCTCCATATGCTGAAAGCAGCAGAAATATAAATTATTGATCTAAACCTTTTTTGCATGTTGTAATGGAATTGAAAGCTCTCTCACCATAGTAGCCTGACAGCTCTATGGATGTGTTAAGAAGAAATGTATTATATATTGCTAGATGGCACCTGATTTACCCCTGTGAAAGCTGCTTGGCGGTGTATATTCGGAAAAAGGTCTTTCAATTACCCATATGTTCCACACTTGTGCCCTCTTGAGCCCATTGAGCATGAACAAATTGTGCAGGGCCTCACCTCCACCTCATGCCCAAAAGAGTGTTGACACAGACAGGGGTGCTCCTGACCTCTCAGAGGCCCTAAGCTAAATTTTGGGAACTGGCCCCCTTACTTTACCTTGCATGACCCACAGTTAGATCTGACACCAAGTTCTTCCTGTACAGTCACCAACACAACAACAGAATTGACCCAACAGCATTAAAGGTGGCTACAAATGTCAACACATATACAGATATACAGTATAACAGATAATTTTAGTTCACTTAACATTAGCTGTAGTCTTGAAATTGGACCCCGAGGAGCAGACAGTGTACAGAAGGTTGTTACAGGGGACATAAAGTGTAGGTAGACTGATTTGATCTCTGGGGTATATTTTTGGTAATCTCCCCCCTTGTCCTCAGCTGCTTCGGTATCTATGTAACACTTGCAGATAAAATTTGCTGTGATAAAATGCTGGTGCAGGAGAAAAGTAAGAATTGGTTGCTGTGCTGATTGCTTTCCCCTGCCTGTGTGTCAGATAGTGATCAGTAAGAAACTCTTGAATGTGCTTCATCCCGTCTCCACCTGCCCGCTGCTGTCTGTCCTTCCACTCATCTGCACCTTCTCATTCTGTTGACCTGGCAGAAAGGAAAGCAGAGGAGCAGGACTGAATGGATGTCTTCAAGGCTGAGGAAGACTTCTCTTTTTAAACTCCCCATCTGATAGGACAGGCACAAAGGAGCCAATCACATTTCTGCTGAAGCCGGTATATTGGAAGCACATATATTACAGGGTTAGCAGGTGAAAGAAAGTAAAAGTGAGAAACAGAGGAATTACACAGACTGCTTTGTAACCCTTTCTGGTGATTTCACTTGTACAGTCTCTGTAAACTCAGCTTCTGCACCTGCACGATGTGCAGTTTGTTTGCCTTTATGAAAAGGTTCAGGAAATTCTTCACTCATAATCACATACACAAACTCAACACTTATTGTAAGTCAAAGTACATCTATATAAATAATCCACTATGGGTAGAATGCCACCTCATATTTTTTTTTACTCAAGTTGAAGTATCACAGTTAGTACTTGCTCTAAAATGTAGGGATGTCCCAGTATGTACTCATACTCATACTTTAGGTCAGAACATTAGCCGAGCGGGTAGGCGAAGGTGGACATAGTAGTGTGGAGATATTTTAAGATAAGTGTGTATAACACACAGTACAATGAGTTTGCTAATGCCAGCAACATCAAACACACTGGGGAAGCAAGGGAAATGCATTAGTCTATTGTTGCGTATTTTATTTCGTCACAGTCAGAAAGCGAACAGCCTCTGATCACAGTGTTTGAAGTTGTATCACTTTTCCGTTAATTGCAATTTTTATAATAAAAAATGGGCAGCAACAGCACTATTATTAAGTATTCCCTTTCAGTACTCGGTATTGGCAAGTACTTAAATGTAATTATCATACTGAGTCAGCAAAAAAGTATTTAAGTATTTAAAGTATAAAAATGCTGCACTAAGAAGTGTACAATACTTTAACACACAGTATTAAATTTGAGTTTACCCCAGTTTTTTTCAGCAGACTTTCAAAGAAAATGTATGGCAAAGAAATCCTTTAATAATTAATAAATAAATAAAAGGTCAAAGATTTCCGTTTGCCAGGCTTATGGTGTCAAACAAACACAGCAGCTGTCAAAGATGGAGCTGATTTAACCCCTTTACATACTGATGCCATCCATAATAAGACAATTTACACACCATTTTTAGGTTGACTGCAGTTTTTTTATTCAGAATCTACCTTTGCAAAAAAAAAAACAATTAAAGGTTATGTAATACTAAAGGGAGACTTCACCAAAAATAACACATTCTCCAGTGGTATGTTGCCACTCACTGCCATTTTTTACTTGTGTCATTTTTGAGATATTTTCCTCTTACATTTCTTCCCTCACCCAAAAATTCATTGTTATTTAACTTTTTTGGAAATGTCAGAATCAGCATCTGCAGGGTTACATATCACTAGCAGGGGCCCCAACACCAGGGATAGCATTAAAACTAATCTGTGCTGTACAAATTCTCACTTTGTTTGTTTGTTGTTGTTGTTATTTTCTACTGCTATAACAATTTCTGGATTATAATTCAAATGCAATAAAAATGCATCATTTCCCTCGCACTGTTATGACTGAATACTTCTCCAGACAGTCAGCCGGTATTAACTCCTCACCGCATTTGTGCTGCCTCTGAGGAAATATTAGGCCAAAACATCTCAGGCGTGATGTGCCTATTAGATTATTCCAGAGACCAAACAATAGAGCTTGGAGAGGGTGGCAGACTGGGAGCAAAGCCTCACTGAGCGCTGGCAATCAGGTGCTATTAGCCTCTGCCAGTTAGAAGCATCAGTGAGGCAGACACAGCTCGGTGTTAGCGAATGTACTATGTACATGTGTACATTGCTTCAGCCGTCATTCCAAACACAATAATGGAAAACCAGATACCTTATCAAGTTTGACTGTCAGGGTGGAGACCAAGCCACACAGATTAAGTGTGTATGTGTGTGACGGTGCGATGCATGTGGTCGGGAAATGAGTTCGGAGGAAGTGTGTGTGAATGTAAGCAGGGGATAAAGGGGTTAGTAGCAACTTCCTGAGGTTTAGTTGCAGAAGAGTCCCAACTATATTATGTCTGCTTTGTTACAGAGACAGTACAGCATGTTTTTTTCTCTTTATCCAAGTGGGAAATCCTGTGTGTGTTTCTTGATTGATGCTGGAGATCCACCCACTTTAGGTTGCTAATGAGAAAAGCCCTGAGGACACTGAAATTCAGCAGACAGTACTCCCTGACCTTTGTGGGGTTTGCTGGGGACGCCGCGGCAAGGCGTTCATGCAGCCACTGCGTCGCACACGCGTCAGGCTCCCTGGGGCTCTGCTCAAGGATGGGGAACAACACTAGGGAGCCTCGTTATGTGTGCAACATCAAAACGAATCAGGCTCCGTCCGCCACCCCTCTCCCTGTCCCCCACTGCGGGCTGCAGGGTGAGCGTGTGGAGGTAATGAGACCATGGTGCTCCTCGGCCCCCACTGCCACCTCCTCTACAAGACACTAACAACTACTGGTGCCCTGGGGTTGTCTGTGAGACAGGCAGAGAGAAAAAGAAAGAGTAAAATGGGGGGAAAAAAGAGTGTGAGAGAGAAAGAGAGCGACCAGACAGTCCACCTAACCAGCTGAAGTGGAAGTTATCCTTATGAAGTGTGTGTGCATGTGTGACTCATGCACTGCCAGGGGTTTTCAGAGGTCTTGAAGGAGCTGTGCCAAGTTGTGTGGAAGTTTCCCTTGTTGCCAACGGGCACTGAGTGTCAACCCCCACACACACCCCCTGGCCATAGAGTCACACAGAAAGCATGTTTGAATCTTTCTTAATAATTAATGCATGTGCACATATAATCAGTGACTATACAGTATTTTTGTTCTGCTTGCTCAGAAGTATATACATCTTCTTCTAGGTCACCTGTCTGGATAAACTGGTTAAGAGCAATAACAATCTTATGAATGTCATAAAATGTAATCGGACAAAGAAAAGACGAAGGTTTTATTTATTGGAGCAAAGATGCAGAACGACAATCAGCACGCACATCTCTGGGGAAAACATCAAAGCCGAAGCAGTTTCCAAGAAAACCTTGGATAACCTGCACACCAGCCAAAATGCAGCAGCTTGGATGGCAGCCAACATCAGAAAGAGAAGACTGCATTACCTCCAACGTTTGCTCGCTAGTTTTAGAATTAGAAGTATAATCTGTTTTTGGTTTGGGGGCCATTTGGTGACTTAATGCCTATACATCCCTCTAAGACACTGGAGTAGAGAGGACCGCTAGGAATATTTATTCTAAAAGCTTCAATACATCTAATTTGGCCCTGCAAGAATTATTTGTCCAAGGCAACTAAAGCCTGGTTAAGTGCTCTTTGAATCATGCACACAATTTTTGCATAACATATATCGCGAGGCAAAAACATCAATATTGGATGATTCTGCAAAACCCAGATTAAGGATGTTCAAGGACAAGGATTATCAGCCCAGATCAACTTTTTTCTTTTAAAAATCTTGTTTTGACAGCTCAACGACCATTCTATGCCCGGGGTTAGGCAATTTTTACACTTAGTTGATTAATTAATGTTAAGAGAAGATTATGGTTAATTTTGGGTATCAGTGGTCATGCATCTATTCACCAAATCCTACCATCACAATCTAACCCTTCTGCCTTGCTGCATAAGAAATGTGACATACCAAGCTTGTCATTCCGCTGCTGGTCAAAGAGATTTTGCTTGACACATAGACAGAAGTCCATCTTCTTTATCCTAATAGTTATATCCCAATGCAACAGTTGGTACTAAGTGGCCTCTAGGTCTTTGATGCTGGCTTGGTTTATCGCAGTCTTGAAGGACACACTTTCTCAAGGATTGGCACTCACCATTGGCTTTGGACATACAGTAAAGTGAGAGCTGTGAATTGGGTTTGGCAATAAAAACACATCATTGTTAGGAAAAGTCAACATTTAGACATGCTACACTCCTCTGCCCACCCTGGTTGACCTACTTGAACTGCATTGGGACTTAATGTTGTGGACACAAATTGAGAGTTCTCACCCATCTTATATGGGTGAGAATGTAATTTTGTATTTGGTGCTTAAAGAAATGAACAATTTACCTGCAACATACAGCTTCTAAGTTAAAATGAATATTGCAGAGCTCTTTGTCAACAAAGCTACTTCCTACCTGTGAAATCAATTTTTTCTTATGTAAACTGTTGTCAGCAATCTTTACAGTTATTAGTATTTTCTGTTTGTCAAGTTACTAATGCTTGATTTCCTTTTCTTTATTGTTATGGATAGAAAGAGCCAATCGCACCCTTGATCACTAAGCCTTGTCATACTGTACAGTACAACCAAAATTAGTGGTCTAGTGTGTGAGAGGCAGATATTGCACCAGAAGTCAACTTTTTCCCACACATGTAAGTCATAACTTTTCTATAGAATACAGTATGTTAACTTGATAGCATATAACTGCACTCGAGGATATAATTTGGTGTGAAATGTGGTGTTCAAGAACCAAAACCAGCAGTGCTTAGTAAAGAGACTGAACAGAACAAAACTGAAATCTGTACCTTTTTGGTGCCAAAAAATTAATTTATAGTGGTAAACACACTTACTGAAGCTGTGGTGAGTGTTTAAAGTGAGTGGTGATGTTTGCCTGACCTGAACTTGACTTCTGATGAACACATCTGTGGAACAATAACCGTCGTTCTTTAGAAGTTTATTCTAGCTCCATTGTTTTAGTTTGCATTATGGCAGTTTTCATGACTGCTTCTGAATGAGGTCCTCTTCCTGTCATAAGCATTGGACAAAACTGACAGCTTTAAAGTACTGTTTTACAAAGGGACTCAAAGACCCCATTTACACTTGGTTTAAAAATGCTTCTTGGGCGATGACTTCACAAGTGGACAGCGTCAAATAAGCCAAGACTGCCAAGGATTGTTACTTAAACCACTTGCAGATGAGGTCTGGGATGCATTTGATCACAAAAAGCCACCAGTGCAACACTAGTTGCAGCCAGCGCTCAGGCATGTTGACAGTCCAACTTTATGTTGTATGTTAGTGGAAGTGATGCTGCAGTTATGTGGTCTGTTGGACACCTTAGTGTATACAGGTATGAACAAGGATGTATCTGATCTTACAGGACACATTTTAAAGCTCAGTGTAATCGGACTCGTAGGGTTTAAGACCTTAGCTTATACATGCTAATCTGTAATGTATCTATTTTATATCAAGGTTTTTGAGCAGAGTTCGATTAACTTCTATTGTTTTGTGTCCGGGCACTCATTTTGAACCAGGAGGATTTAGGCTGTACTCTAATTTCAGCACAAATTAAACTGGTGAACAGGAGGAAGTGTCTCCGGCAGCATGTGGCACAGCAGCTCAAGCTGTTAGCAGCTGAACAGGCGCAGCTGAGGAGCAGTCTCCCTGGGTCTCAGGGGGCTCCTGCAGCAGTCTGTCTGTCCTTACCTATTTCACTTCTTCTCTCCTCTCTTTGGGGACTTCTCCTGTTAGTGTAGTGTTTTCTGTAAGAGACGCGTCTGCCTTTCCATCTGTGCCCAGTTTGAGAGTGAGCTAAACTGCAGTCAATGTCACAAAAGAAGTTGCTGAATTATTAAGAGTTCCAGATTTGCTGTGCACCGCACATCTTCAATCCATCTGTTGGAGGAGCATTCATATATGGCAAAGTGTACCTGCTGCAGTTGCTGGCAATCTGTCGCGGATCAAAATTTGATGCTTCATACATTTGTTGTCACTGTAAAGAAGTTTGGCTCTCATTGTGCCGCATGTAGCTCTGCTCCCAATTACAGAGTTCCCTCCTGGTACTGTGGGTGAAACCCTCTTTAACTCTGAATATTTTAAGGTAAGTGAACTGTAAGACCATTATGCCACCTTGGCCAGTGCTTATTAACAATTTGTTTCCTGAAACAAGGAGAAACAGATAATAAGACAGATAGAGCCTGTAAGTGTAAAAATAGCAGCCCACTAACACCTTCATAATCATCTGGCCCATTTCCTCAAGGTGATATGGTGTAAAGGTTATTTCTGCATGTCCTCGACGAGATCGAGGGGACATTATATCCCCACTGGTTAAATCATTGCAGCTTAAAGTTGTTTTTTTAAAATAAAGTGAATATGAAAAGTCTTAGTAGTAGTAAAAGGGTGGAGAAATTAGTCCCCGTTGCATTAATTTCATCTTGTATCTATTGTCTGCATCATTATTGCTGCCTGCTTATATAGAAAAAACAGTATAGCATCATATGATAGGTAATAGTATAGTATATGGTTAAAAGTGTATTATGTTATGTGCCACATATTTACTTCAAACAGAAAGAAATTCAGAAATAAATAATTAAAACAGTTAAGTTAGTATAGCCATAATACAACAAGCACTTATGTATTGATCTTCTAAAGCCCTTTGTTATGATTGCGATGGATTGATTAGAAGAACTTTGCTCTTTGTGGTAAAGTCGTGAAAAAATTACAGTGATAGAGCTGCCAAAAAT
>OMLM01009370.1:21980-39530 GCA_900302695.1 Helostoma temminkii
AATATAAGAATAGCAGTTACTGACATGTTTTTATTCATCCATCCACTTTCTGAACCACTTTGTCCCTGTAGGGGTCTCAGGTGTGCTGGAGCCTATCCCAGCTATCATACAGGCGAGAGGCAAAGTAAACCCTGGACAGGTCACCAGTCCATCACAGGGCCACATTCACATGCACATCTACAGCAAAATAGAGTCGCCAATTAACCTGACTGCATGTCTTTGGACTGTAGGAGGAAGCCACGCAAACACAGGTAGTACATGCAAACTCCACACAGAGAAGTGTCATGAGTGTGGATGGTGATTCCATAGCCAGAGGACAAGGAATGTTAGGTATAAAGATTTTTTATTGCAAGAATGATAATGCAGACTTGAGCCAGGATGGATGGAGGATGACAGAGAAGGCAAGTCCCCGGTAGGTGTGGAGATCTAGGATGAAAGGGTGGATTAGTAAGAGCATAAACAGGTGAGTAAATGGTGGACTGAATGTAAGAGTTACTCACAGTACACGAAGAGAACAGAGGGGATGTAATTTCCAGAGTGACAGGTAGGTGGAGATCAACTGGAGGAATGGTGGACTACAGTATCCCGAAAGTGGTTATGGCATGTCAAAAGTGAGTAGGGAGTGTTTCCTGTAATGGTTTATTCCATAGGTGAGCAGATGGTGAGGGAAAAAAATGCTGGAGTGGAAATAACTCTGTAGCACAAGCACTTTAGACAGGGAATGAATTAACAGGGTATTTACAGGTTAGTAATTTGAAGGAGGGATGAGGCGGTATAATTCGATAATCAATTTCTAAGACACAGTCCAAGGTCATACATAGGTGAGTCCAACCACATAAATCGTCCAGTAGAAAGATTAACAGTCCCAAAAACCAGTCCAACGTCATTCAATAGGTGTAATCAGAGCCAGTCCTGAGTTTACAGAGGTAGTCAGAGCCAGTCCAAAGTAGTTAACCAGGTTTAGCAGGGAAACAGGAATAATCAGAGCCAGTCCAGAGTCTGACACAGGAGATAATCAGGCAGGAACAGGGTCAGGTATTTTTTATTATGAGTTTCCAGAGGATCAGGAAAATACAGAACAGACAGAAGATAACTTACAATTTGGGGTTGAGGCAGAGGACAAGGTTCAAGGCAGGCAGGTAGTCATCACTGGGAGACCCGGAGAATCAGAACATAATGCTGGGTAGATGCAACAAGGGTAGGTTATAGTACTATCTGACAGGGGAGTGAGACTGGCAGACCTGCTTATAAAGGAGAGAAACAACAGGTGAATGTGATCATAGTTGATTAGTGAGAAAACCAGAGACCGTGACAGAAGGTCCCTGGCTGACCGGGGAATCAAACCCCAGACCTTCTTGCTGTGAGGCAACAGAATGGTTTTTTTATCTTTTATAATTTGGTTTGTTTTTTTTGTTCTGGGGCTATACTCAAATGGTTTTGGATAATTAATAATTCCATAATTGTTTGATAATCTGCCTTTATGCAAACATCTATGTTTGAGTTAAAATGTAATGTTAAATGTGCAAAACTAGTAAAAGCACAACATAGTTCATCCTCTAGAAATTTTTTGAAGGCAATGTGTATCTGATTTCCGGCCGAGGCAGATGGCCGCCCACCTTAAGCCTGGTTCTGCTGGAGGTTTCTTCCTTTCTTAAAAAAGGGAGTTTTCCTCTCCACTGTGGCCTAGTGCTTGCTCAAAGGGGATTTGTTGGGTTTTTCTTATTATTTAGTTGTATTGTGAGGTCTTAAGCCTTGTATTGTAAAGTGCCTTGAGATGACTTTTGTTATACGTCACATTAAATCTCACACCACTAACACCAGGGTGCCGGCAGCTGTGTAAAACGTACACTGGAGCTCCTTAAAGTGCAGAGTAAATAGGCAAAGGTTTCTTATAGAGCAGACAACCTTCTCACCAGCAAGGCTCCCTACTCTCCTCATATGCAATAAATTAAAGTATAGTGGCTACCATTTCACCTACAATGCTAAAGTAGACCATACACTACTAGTGTTGCATACCTAAATACTAAACATCCTATTAACCTTTATCACATACTTATGGAACTTTGCTGTCCCCCTCTGCACGTTGACAAACCTCTGCAGCTACATCGCCGGCCTTGAGCTTGTGTGCCTCGTTAATGTAGCTTGGATCACTGGTGGAAACATAGTGTAAAACCAAGCAGAACCTAATACACATGCTGCATGGTAATTACATGTGGAATCTTTTGACTGCATTAGCTATGCTTGCTTTCTTCTTCTGTGGCAGTTCACCGCTACACTGCTGCAGACTGATCCACATTGTCTGAGGAGTAGCAAAGCCGATGAGAAAAAGGCTGTGAGTGCGTTGTGGGCAAAGTTCACCCACCCAAAGAGTAGCTTGTGCATGTTTCAGGCTTTAGTGTGTATGTAGTTTATTTGCCAAGGAGAGAAATTTACATTATGCCATTAATTTAATGCAACTGCAAATATGAAAAACAATCTGCTAAAACTACTAACTAATATCTGTACTGTAATGCTGTTGTGCTGTAGTGTGCTGCCTTGGCACCTCCCAGTACTGAGACTCTTTACTCTGTTCTGTGACAGACTTTGCACTTGACATTTCCATGATTCATGCCTGGTGTGATGGCTGGCCTGGAGGCTTGCAGAACCTTTACTGAGACAGAACCAGGCTGCATTTGTCTGTGGCTACAGAGCATTACCAAACTACTGTGTTTTGTGTACATGTAATACAACTGTGGTTAAAAAATCTGGCTTGTCAAAGTTTGAAACCTAATTTTGCACGATCTGTTGTGTAAACCATATTATTTACTTTAAGCCAAAGCTTTATTCTGGTATACACCCACTGTTATAGTTGGAATTCAACGCACACACTTCATAGTGAAGTTTTGTCTTTTTCTTTACAGAACTTGTGTTCAGTGTGTTACTCACTACTTCTCAGAAACCCACACAGTGTATGCTCTCTTTTCATGTTTTAGAGAAATCATGAAGTCAGCCCTGCATGCATATGTTTCAGTGCTTTGGGGAAATGATAGTGGCTATGAATAACAAATAGATGTGAGTCAGAGCAGCTGAAAAGCCTTGGCTTTGTTGCCGTTATTAAAGCCGTGGTAGCTGGAGAACTGGATCCAAAGTGCGCTGTTGATCTTTGTGCGAACAGAAATCAAAGCTTGGACAGCAAGCGAGTGAGCCCATAAGTACTGGGGGACAGGGAGGATCCCTAGAGCAAACTGAGGATGAAGATGAAGGGATATGAAAAAGATGAAAGAGGAAGAAGAGAGAGAGGCAGATAGACAACAGAAGAAGAGAGAGAGCCTATGCGCCTTTGTGTATGTCTGTATACCAGTGTCTGCTGGAGGAAGGACTTCAAAGACCCAGCAGAGCAAAGGCTGCTTCTCTTTTTCATTTTTTTGCTTTTTTTCACCAAAGCTCTACTGGCATTGGATCCCCCCCTCCGCCCCTTTCTGATTATTCATCTGTCTCTCCTCAAAGGCAGTCAGGCCTATTGGATTCTGTAGGGCCCTACTGACATGAATATTTCTGCTGCATCAGAGACATTTGCTGTCGGTGCCTCACAGTGCTTCAACCGTAATTGACCGCATGATCCCTGAAGCTTCCCACAAAGTTTATTGACTGCAATATTGGCTGCATTATGGACTGCAATGCTGCTGCCTGAAGTATCTTGTAAAAGCGGGCCCTCCGGGCCAAAAATGCTTGGCAGTGCTGTATTTTGGAAAGTGCACAGCTTTTGCTGAATATAAATGTAGAACAAGTTATCGTTTGCAAAGGAACACCTTATTAATGAACCTTGAAATTCAACATTAGCATTAACATTTGAACTTGAACACGCCATTTGCAACAACGACCTTTAAAATGTCAAGTGACACCAGCGTCAGTGGGCCCAGTTGTCCATAAAATAAAGGGCAGGAACAATGTTTTTAGCAGCAGGCTTCTCCGTTTTAGATTTCATAAGCTGATATATTTGAGTATTGTAAAAATGTAATAAGCCGTTATAATTAAAACTTTTTTTTTTTAATAAACACAGGCAAAACACAGGCAACACTTAACTGAGTTAATTAAGTTAAACTTAACTCAGTATAGTTTATCTAGTTAATGAATCTAATCTACTTAGTTAGTTAGTTAGTTAGTTAGTTAGTAGTTTTATTGAGAAAATATTAATTGGAAGTCTTACATTGGGAGTATTGTGTCTTCCATGTCCACTTAATATCACAGCCTACAGTACATACTAGATCAGTGTGTGAAAGCTTTAGGAACTTACTCTAGGTACTCACATGCCTTTTTCTGAGTGTCTGAGTCTTCAACTATGTGACAGACTTAGTCTCCACAGTGATAATGCTGATCATGTAGCTCTTTGAAGAAGACAACGCTTCCCTGGAGGTGCAGGTGGCTATGCACTTTCTCAGATTGTATTAGGGTAGATGAGGGGTGGTGGGCTGTGTGTTGTCATCGTCACTGTAGTACTCGCTGTAGAGGAGAGGGGTTTACTTTTTGGAAAAATTGAGGAAATCAAAGCTTAGTTTGTGCTTAGGGGCGTAGGTGAGTGGGTACAACTGCTGCTGTCTGCTGTCACATAAGGATAGATTGTCAGGGCTCTGACGGAGCTCATGGTTGTCTAAGTGTGATTGGTTCTCCTTCGCAGCACAATCAAAAAGTATTTATGTCTCGTCATCTCAAAGCTCAAAGCTCATATTTTTTATCTCTCTGTACTCCAGCGTCTAAAGGGTCTGTAAACCAGGAACATCTAAACATAAGTATGTCTTGAAAGGGTGTCGCAACCAATTAACTTAACTAAATGCAGAATGTATATGTATGGGTGTTCAGAGAATATTTAGTTGGCACACTGGGTGTTTTTTAAATTGATTTTTTATTTTGGAAAATTCTAAAGAAAGAATGTGATGATTTAATGCAAATGTGAAGTGTCTTTTAACAAAGCCATGGTAAAGACGTTGACAACTATGCTTTTTTTTTTTTTTTTGTAATTTTACAAGCACATCAAAAGTCAGGTTTCGACTTTCAACATGCTGCCACCGTTTCCAATATGCAAAGTTGCTATAGAGCAGAGTACATGATGATATATCAGAGGCCTTCCTTGGTATCCGAATAGATCCTCTCCCATATGGTTTTAGAGCACCCAGAGGACTTAACTGACTCTTAAGGGCAAGATATTGGCCCTATGAATTTACTTTAAGAGACTGGTTGTCAAGGTGAAACACTCACAGGTCATTACAAGGTACAGACTCAGATTGTTATTATATTGCAAATCCATGAATATGTGGCTCATCCCTGTGGTGCATCAACAAAGGGGACGGGCCATATAGCACGAGTGCACAGTTGTTAACATTTAAAGGGGGTGAAATAGTTACGAGCATATAAAATTTGATTGCCCCCTTTAGAGAACTTAGCAGCAAGTGTAAAGTTTGTGCTCTGTGGGATCAATGGCTCCCTTTTTCTATTATACACTATATCTCAATATCTGTCTGTTACCTCTCTCTGGTGGGTTGTAGTTTCCAGATCATGTTGAAGTAATAGCTCCCACTATCTGAAATACTGTCTTTGGATGCTGCATGCTTTACTTCCACAATATATTTATAATGGTGAGGACGCTGTAAAACATATATTCTTAGAGTAGGGAAAACCTCTTTTGAGTTTCTAATATCAACCTTACTCAAAACTTTAATAAAAGTGTGTGAAATAACCATGAGTCCCTCTTATTGTCTATAAAGTCATATTTATTGTTTTTAGTGCCATATACATGCTCCCAGTTGCGACGTACATCATTGCAGAATTGACAAATGATGCACTAGGGCTTTTTGTAAACAACCTACCATACATTAAACCAGGGCTTATCTTTTTTCCACACTGTCTATACATGTTCAGCCCCACATGGGACCTGTAAAGTTTTTATTTGGGAAGGTAGGATTGTAATTAGGAGTGAACACAAAGGCAGTTTGAGATGGGTTAATGGGTTGACGTGTGAGATCTAATCACTGCTCTGCCTTTAACCACACGCCGGCACCACTGGGCTCATTCCAGGGGTTAACTAAACTGTGCTGTGACACATGGTTGGGCTTTATGGGGTCCAGGCTGGGAGAAGAGGCCCACGGATGACACTAAAGAGCCCATAATAATGACAGCAATTACCTCAATCGGCTTAAACAAATGGGAGCGCACTGAAACCTCATCACACTCTGATCAGATTGGCTCTAATGAGATAAAGATGCCAGTTAATCCTGTGTTAATTGCTGTGGTGCATCCTTGGAAAACACTGAAATATGCACATGCAAATGCAAGACAAGACCTGCTGTGCCGTCCAGGATCCAAACTGCAAAATGTTGAGAGCATATTTCCATAATGATTATGATGATGATGGTCGTGTGGATAATGATGATGATGATGATGATGATGATGATGATGATGATGATGACAGTGATGACGCAGATGAGTGTTCATATCTGGGCTGTATTTACTGTAGACTTTGAATGATGACCTTCCTTGACTGATCTCTAGCTTTTCCTCTGAGCGGAACGTCAGAAGACAGAGACATGCCCAAAGTCAGACAGACATTTACATTACGGTAATGTTTAGTGACTGATGCTGTCTTCTAATGATTTAGAATGCCGGGGCAGGTAACCTCGCTCAATACTGCGCCTGAACCCCAAAGTGCTGAGAGAGACACTGTACAGTCGGTGACCTCATTATCACTATTACTGCGGTCAGGAAATTTATAACATACATGTCTGCGTTGACAAATTATTTAAATTCACTGCATTAACTCCTGCTCACAAGTCCTTTGCTGTAACATTCTCCTCAGCACTGATGCCACTGCGATCCATTTTCTTACATGTTCTCTAATTGCTGCCCTCATAGTTTTGCTCTTTTTCTTGCCTGTGTTGACGTGCCATAATAGTCAGTCCATCCAAAGTGGCTGCGTTGTCACTTCTGCCATTATACAGGCCATTTTCATTTCATCTGCAGAGGTCCTGGCTCCTCACCACAGTGACAGCATCCCTCTAAATCATCCTCCATGTGTAATTGCTCCCTACTTACACAAATGGGTATGGCCTTCTCTATTTGCCTAAGAGCATTTACTCAGGCTTCTCAGGAATTCATGCTCCTGGTTCAGACCTCTTTGACTAGTCCTTTATGCCCAACTCATTGTCAGTGGCTTCATTACTATCATTCATTGCAATGTCAACCTAAAAGCGTTGGTTAGCATATTGTGGGTATTGAGGGAAACCTTGAATTTTCATGGTTTATAGTGTAGTATTACACAAACTCTCTATGGACAGAGAGAGTTCTAAAACCCAAACTCAAAATGCATCAGAATTATCATAATTAAAAGGAAAATGACATTTTGTTACAACTTTGGGTTTTATTTTCATAGCTGCACCCATTATTTATATTTCAAATAACAATGTGATCACCAGAGTGAGTGCTGTAACAGAATGGTAAATGGTCTGCACTTACATAGCGCTTTTCTACCTCATGGGTACTCAAAGCGCTTTGACACTGCTTCACTCACACACCAATGGCAGAGCTGCTATGCAGCTGACCTGATTCATTGGGGGCAACTTGGGGTTCAGTGTCTTGCCCAAGGTCATGCAGGGAGCGTTGGGTGGAAAAGAGTGAAAGTCGACATTGTCCTCCAACATACAGTCATGACCAAATATTATCTTGAGTAGATTGTAGACCTGCACCTCTCTTGTCCTTAGTATCATGTCCAGTCTTTCATTTCCTGTAAACCCATTTCGTGCTGCTGAGAATTTTTGAGAGATGACACTGCTTTTACTGAGATAAAGATGCAGTTAGAGGCAGATATGTTGAGGCTGGAGAGGCAAGCACACCATGCAACAGCAGGTTGTGCAGTGGCCATCAGAGTGGAAATGGAACTGTGTGACCAAGAACTATTGTCATTTACATAAAAAAACCTAATTATTGTATTAGCACTACGTTTAAAAATTCAAAGCCATTTCTTTAAACCGTTGTTATATTTCTAGGGTTCGGGAGTGATCCTGGTGACAGCCACAGTATATACTGACTTACAGTGGGTCTAGTTTATATTATTCTACAATGCATTGTGATGTCATCATGTCATATACATGATGTCATGTATGTGTATGTGGAAACTCTGTAACATGAACACTGTATTTCTGCTTCCACCATCAAAGAAGAAATATGTGGCACATCTAGGATGACTTTCCACAGTTCCTGTCTGTGGATATTGCTGTGTTTTGGCATCTAATAAACACTCCAACTGGACTCAATCATATTTATATAGTTGAGACTTTGAAATACTCAAGTGTTTGAAAGACTGTACACCAGCTGTCACAGATTTATACCCTTTGTCAGTCTGGAAGCAGCACACATCTGACAACTGAGTACACTAAACTACAGTCAGCACACTTGAAGTTCTGGTTCAGTTGATAAACCTGCAAATGTTGCAAGAATGAAAATTGTCACATGTTCTTGTGCTAAAACAAACACAGATGGTAACCAGCAGAATTTAAAAAAAAAAAAAATGCAATTTGTGCTTATAAGACATTTAAACAAATCTTTATGAGAATGTGTAGCAGTGACTCGGTGTTAGAACAGACCCGGTCCAATCGGATCATTGCAATCAAATCACAGTCCTGATCAACTGTACATTAAGTCAGTGCCCACCTCTAGACTGTTGTCGTTTTTGTCTTTGCAGGACAGTCACACAGCTAACTCTAACTGGAAATAAGTGTCAAAAGTCACATTTCTTTCATGAAAATCTGAAGGATTATATCTTTAAATTAACTGACACTTTCTGTGAAGACAACATTTCGAATAATTTCACCTGACAGCTGTGGTATTTGTCTTGTTTTTGAATTTTTTCATTAGATAAAGCTCAGTGGAAAAGACAAGGATGACACACACACACATACACACACACACACACACACACACACACACAAAAAGCTTGCAATCGCCCACGTAGCAGCTGGCAGATTGCTGCCACCCCATTACAATGATAAGCTACGTCCATTGTGATGTCCCACTTTTTAATTTTGATTTCAGGAGGTGAGTGAAGCCATTACACTGCAGTCCTCCTTAGTTTTATGAACAATCTGATGCCCTAGAGACTCCTCTACACACACAAACACATAGACAATAACACATTTCACACACACACTTTCACAGACATCACAGGGAGTCAGTCCCTTCCCCCCCAGTGATTTGCCCTGCCATTAGGCTCGCAAGTTCCAGAGGGTAGCCGAGTGAATGGGGTGTCCCAGACCCACTCCGCTTCAGAAACACATCACTTAACCCTGACGCTCTTACTCTCCTTTCTTCAGCATGAAAAGCCAAAAGCCTTTTCCAGTTAGGCCCTGCCTGTCTTGCCTCTATTGATTTTGTGACAATGGGGAAGTCCAGCATCAAATCAAGTAGCAAATCACTGAGAGAAAGTTTCAATTAGTTTTTTTTTTCTTTCTTTTCCTGAAATTAAAGGCTACAGCAGATTCTACTGTGTCCTCCTCAGCTCAGATAATGGGCTGATGGCAGAGGCTGCACAGGAAGAAGAAGTAACAAGCTCTCGCCTAAAACATGACTGTGTAGCTCTGGGGTTCAAAGATCTTAATAGCAATCATAGTAAAGCAGATAGCCAATAGTAATTTAAACATACACAAACACAATTACAGAATTTTTATATCACTGAGTTTTTAAAAATTTAAATTTAATTGTGATTCTATGTATTTATTAATCTTAAATTTATATATTCAATGATTTATGTTTAAAATATACTCTGTCCTCTTTAAATTTGTACTTTTTATAACTTATTATCTCAACAAAATACTTAGACGAATGAAACACAGAAAGAAAAATCTTCCTCGTGTGGGTTTTCTCATCTAGCAGCCACCTCGGCCAGTGACTTTTAAAGTTAATTTCAGATCCTGCTTATGCATAATTACTTTATTACAGCTTTGTGAGATCAACCACAAACAAAACAACCTAAAAATAAAAGCAACAGGAATGTGTGGCATTACTGATGAAAGAACAAGCTAAGTCAATGTAACCAGTTAAGATATGATGTGGATAAACCCATTTTGCGCACACAGTTGCATTTGATTATTTGTCATCTTAACATGTAGCGGCACATAATGAGGAGTGTGGGCTCAGAAGTGATTGGATTAGTTGAGGTTCCACGTCTTTTGACTTCTGCATACTTCTAATGGAGATGGAACTGGCTCTAAAGTGATTACTGTCTTATTTAATCATTTCAAGAAAAAAATGTTTTAATCAACTATGCGAGTGTGCAGCCAGATGTTTGGAGTTTCTATAATTGAGTTATTTCAGTCAGACAAACAGAGACGTGTTTGGTCTAATTAGACTCCGTTGTCAGGGAAATCAAAAATTCTTCAAGTGGGAGCTGAATGCTTTTAATATGCTATTGAGTGATGTATCATTTTTAGAATTAATTTCTGATGCAATAAAAACTTGTCTGATCTTTGGATGTTCCTGTTCATCAAGACCTGTCAGTTATTTCTGTCATAATTCTCACAGAACAAACTGTTTAGAAAGTACATTGTTTGTCTCGGTTTGATCTTCCTAGAGCAATCAGGCGGTCACAGATATTTATAGCACTCTTCCTCAATCTTGGATGGAATTAATATGTGTGCAAATGAATGGGCTATCTTCTGTCAGAGTATGAGGGGACAGAGATGATTGTTGTTGTGATGTTGAAAAGCGTGTCTGAGAATATAGCATTCTTGCAATTTATCTTTTATATATAAAGAGTTTGGAAAGGAAAGCATCTGTATTTGTATCAGACTAATGGGCTGATTTTCTTCCTGGCAGCTCTTAGCCTGTGTGACTTCATTACCCCCGTCAGGCCCGCCAAGCACATTGGCTAATTACTCAGTCACTCCAGCATTGGCAGGTAGTTGCACACATATTGATCAAAGTGCTTGAGGCTGGTCTCTGGAGCAGGCATGAATCAAGCATTATTTTTGCTGAGAAAAAAATATTAAATCTCAAACTGTTCCGTGCTTGATGCGATGTGGATGATGTGGTGTTTACAAAGCAATATTTTATTTTACTGGATTATTGCCTAAATGCAAGATCACGTCAGGGAATATGAATCGTTATGCAGTGACGCAGAGGCATTGCAGAGTAAAGGAGTCGCTGTCGTCACAGTTCGGTCAGCAAAGTCAAAAAGTCAACAATTTGTGGACATCTGATAACCATGTCCAAAATATCCCATCAGACTAACAGCAACGCTGCTCAGTCAAACTATTGCCTCTCATGTTACCCTGGAGACAGTGTGTATATTAGCTTTTTGGACACACATAGTGTAATTGAAAACAGGTCAAATTATATCATGATTCTTGCATTCATATTGTTTGACATACATAGAAGATTTAACGTACTGGGTCTGGCAAGCAGATGCATTTTGGGTAAAAAAAGAAACATACAGCCAAAACAACAGCCACCTGGTTGGCAGAGAGGTTATATTGTGACAGCACTTCAAACCTGATTAAATCTCCTCAGCACACAAATAACTGCTGAGGCTTTTGTTATGACATGATGATGCTGAGGTCTAAAGAGTTTCATGAACACTTCCCTGACACTGAACATTACAAGCCTTGTAACGATGGGATTTATTGCAGGGCTTTTGTATAGAGTTAGGTGTACTTCACAAACTTGCAGTCTTATCTTACCACTGTGTTATTTCAGCGCCTGCATGGAATATACAGTACAGAGAGTGCACATGTCTTGAGAATTTTTTGAAGTACACTGACAGTAATAGGTTTGGATGTTTTAATCTTTTTTATATACGTGTCTTCAGCTGTGTTACCATCTTGCAAAAGTTAGTCAGTCAGTTAGTGTTAAATTGATAAATTTGCATTAGTAAAAAAAACATGTATTTAGAAGAACTACTGTTTGCAGATGATGCACCTCTGTACACCTGTGTAGAGTCAATTAAAAAGCTGTTTTTTCCAGCTATTATAGGTGTTATAGGTCAACATTGTATGTCTGATCAGATTGTTTTACAGAATTCTGCTTTTTTTCTTCTTTTAAGTGACCCCAAACCTTTGCTGGGCAATGTACAGTAAAATTTGCATTCAATTCACTCCTATTCCATTTAGTTTATAGGCACTATCTTGTTTAGTCTATAAGCAGAATGATGCATTCGAGTGTCTAAGTTTGGTCAGTGCCTGGAGTAAAGATGAAAGTATGTGCTCTGTATCCCTGAGGATTTATTTGAGGTCATTTATGTAGCTTGGTGAGCTGCCAAGAAGCCTGGATTGAAACGTTCGTCAGCAGCGTGATTAACGGATAATGACAGACCTGGGTGTCGATATGTTCTGCGATCAGATTTGTAGTGTGAGCATTATCACAGACTCAGGACCAGTATATCATCCAAAGGGAGTCAGCAGAGAAGTGTTGTGGGAGAGCAGTAGGGAGGCCACAGCTATTCTCCAGAAGGACGAAAAAAATGAAGAGAGACGATTCGAAGCTCCCAGAGTGCCATGTGGAACTTATTTCTCATTTTCGTGCACAGAGAGTAAATACCCTGCTTTTCTGCCTGTGCTCTTGACCTGAACCTGTGACCCCCCCCACACACACACACCCGGTCTCTGATGATACTCCAGTGGTCCCCTGCTCAAGGCTGCCGAGCAGGCGGCTTGGCTGGATCGAGGCCTTGTAATTCACAGGCTTCTAGATCGCCTGCCACAGTGTATTGATTTTTGTTTCTCCAATCTCCAGGAGAGAAGCAAAGAAAAGATTAAAAAACACTGTCAGTTTGAAGTTGAATAAGAATCCTGTGCAGGGGAGATACCTTGGAGAGCATGGGGTCACAGCTGAGGTACGTATATCTCTTTATAGGTTTAACCCTTCCTTGGCCTGTAATCCAATTATCAGTGCACTAAAGTACTTTATTTTTTTATTTCTACATTTTCTTCTTTTAATAAATATACCAGCCATGTGTTTACTGCTAATCCAATTCTAATCTAATCTAAGCGTAATCTAATATTGTAATAACTGTGTCTCAAGTCCAATTTTAGTGTCTATGATTTTCATGACAAAAGCAGTGATGGGTGCCACGTGAAGCTGGGATTTATTTTTACAAACATGAAGGGACCTTAAAATGAAAGCAACATTAACAACATTTTTTAAGTGTTGCATGTACTTTGTGTGGAACAAATGGAATTTTTGTTGTTCTTTCTTTCTATCTTTTGTGTCGATTCACAATCACATGTTTATACTGTTTAAACTAAATAAGGTTTGAGACATTTTTAAGTAATAATATTAAAATATAAAATTGTGCAAAGGCAACAGCCAATGTGGCACAGCTCAAATCATGATGCAAAATAAAAAGTCTCCTTAGCAGTGACTAAACCCACACACAAAAAATATCACAAGCCTGCAATTCTACAATATTTTTTTAAATGCTACCTTACAAAAAAGAGGTATACCTCAAGTTTTTTTTATTAAGTATACTTAAGTAGACTTCAGGTGTACAGTAAGTATACTTATGTCTACATTGTTCGAGTTTACTTGCAAGTATAGTATTTTAATACTTCTTGGGCCCAATTGGCCCACTGTTTAGTTCCTACAAATAGACTTTTATATATAATATTAGTTTACTAGTTATGAACCAACAGTATACATTCTGACTGATCAAAATATTATATTAAAGTAGACTTTCTCCTTGATTAAAGCACACTTCTGAATAATAGTTAATTGTCTCCATGCAGTATGACTTCCACCTATGTTGATGAGCTGAGGCACAGCTGTGTCAATCAGAGAGGCAGCTTCTACTGACTGCTCACTTTTCTTACTAACGCTTATAGGTTTATAAGTCAACAATTAATTAACAACCATACTTAGTCTGTTTAAAAGGCAAAACACCATGTCACACAACAATTAATTTATAAACTTAATAGTCTTTTGTTTATATAGTTAAACTACTGAAATGCATGCTGGGTATTTCTATGTACGAGTTAGTACAAGTATAGGCTAAGTATACTTAGACTTTTTATATACTTGTCAGTTTACAGCAAGTATACTTAAATACTACTTTGTCTAGTATACCTCTGATAAGTACATAAAAAGTAAACTGAAAGTATACTTGTTTCTTTTAAGTTTAAGTTTTTAAGTTTGATAGAAGTATATTAATAGCATACTTGAATATACTTATGTTTGAATCTTTCAGCACTTTGTTTTGGTTTTATGATCCTTAGATTTACTCATTAACCTTGTTTTCAGCAGCAGGCACTTGACTAGTTTGTAGCTTGTTTAGTGTAATTTCATAAAAGGAATACCTCAATGGCTGGGTACAGTGTATAGAAAATCATTCCATTTCTTTGTCCTCAAAAAGTCTTATGTAATATGTTTAGGATCATCATCCATCTGTACTGTGCAATGCTGGCCTATCAGTTTTCTAGCATTCGGCTGAATGTGAGCAGAGAGTATACTCCTATGCACCTCAGAATTCATCTTGCTGCTTCTGTCAGTAGTCACATCATGAATAAACACCAGTGAGCCCGTTCAATTGGCAGCAGTACATTCCCATGCCATAACACTGCCTCCACCATATTTGACATATGTGGTATGCTTTGGATTGAACTGCTACTTTCCTTCACCATACTTTTCCTCTTCCGATCAGTCTGGTATAAGGTAATTTTGGCTTAATCTGTCCAAAATATCTGATTCCAGGACCTGGGGGCTTTTTAGATGTTTAGAGTCTGATCCGGCTTTCCTGCTTTTGAATGTTTCTTGTGGTTTGCACCTTGTTGTCAACCCTCATACATTCATGAAGGCCTCTCAACAATGGTTGTAGATAGACAGTATTATGTCTACCTTCTCCAGAGTATTATTCTATTGATGTTGTGAAGGGGATTTTCTTCACCAAGGGAAGGATTTTTAATCATTCACATTAGTTGTCTTCCATGGTCTTCCAGGACTTTCAATATTATTGAGCTCACCAGTTTTAGTTTTTGTTGTTGATTTGGCTGTTTTGCTATTTCTCTCATAGATGTCTGTTGTTTTTAAGCCTAACAATGGCCTTTATTTGCATTGAGATCTTTGATTTCATTAAGACCTTATATTGGTAGCTCCAGTCAAACAGCTGCCAGATGCCAACTCAGTACCTGACATCCACTCCAGACCTTCATTTGTCTTGAAGTAATGAGAAAATCGGCTGTACTTCTTGTCAAATACTTTTGAATCCCTGAAAATAGAGGTATTTTGCTTAAAATGGCTGTGATTCCTAAGTGGAAAATGCCATATTTTTGTGAAACCTTTTAAAATTAAGCTGAAAGTCTACAGTTCAGTCACATCACATCAATCCATTTTGGTGGTGTAAAGGCAAAATCATAAAAACTCATTGCCCAAATAACTAAAAATAATTGCATGGGAACCCAAACCTTCTGTCCAGGCCTTCTGTTAGTCATTGTTTTGTATAAGTTACAATAAGTGAGAATTCTCCAAAAAAAATTACTAGTCAAGCAGAAATCTCGATTGCTAGTCTTGTCAGTCAACCTTCAGCATCATAAGTAAGTGATGTTCTTTATCCCTCCCACATGTTTTACATTCCCAGGACTGTGTGTGTGTTCCAGTAAGTACATGTGTAGCTGGCATTTTGATCATGGCAGTCAGGCCCTATTCATCTCTGCGGTGTTGAAAAGGCTCCTTATTGGCCCTGACCTTACATGAAATATTGTCTTATCAGCTGAGCATGAGTTGCCACGAGGCATTAAGGATGGCACATTTCTCCGGCTCCCCTCTCTAACAATCCCCATCCACTGGAAAGAGATCACAAATACAGTGCTGTCACTCCCTGTCCACTCTGTTTACTTGATTTCTATCTATCTGTGGTCAAAGCAAGAATGTCAAATCAAGTCAGACTCCAGGCCCTAAATATAGCTAATATATTAAATAGTTTATACTTTATTGGGATTACTATGGAGGGTGGCCTCCTTTTCCGTCTGTACAGATATAATATGACTGTCACAATTAATTAAACACCGTTGTCCTGAGTTTTACAAGAATCACAGATTAACTGGACTAGGAACGTTACAAATACAGGTGATAACTGTAATAAAAGATGACAGACGACATAACAAAACAAATTACAGGGTGACAATTTCCTCAGATGCTGTCACCCAAGGTTCAAGTGGCAGACATGTCTTCTATTATTTATTAAGTTAGTTGATGACATGTCATCTTTGATGATGCGATGTTCACAGAGAACGCGGATGTCTAAGAAGTTTAACTGACATCCATCGCCGTAGCCTTGCCAAAAACATGTACAGTTCTTTAAATATTGAAGGCCCACATAAGGTAGAACATGGACTCCTTTGTGCTGCCTGTCACTATTCTACACATGTCAGCTGGTGTAGATTAATTGGCTGGATAGCACTGCTTTTTGTGTGCTGATTAAAGGGAGTGGGATACAGCTTTTGCATGCACAGGTTTCCAGAAATCTCAAGTGTAACAACTAGAAACACACTGAACAAATCACTATGTGCACTGCTTTATATTACGGCAGTTTTATTTGGTATAAAGATTAAAAAGTGTAGACATTTGCTTAATTTGATGCCCATTTCAACAGTTATTGTCAATATTTTTGTCTAAATTATGATCATTTAATATTTAATATCAGCAAATACTATCTGCTGGTATGCACTATGCCATAGTTTTATAAAATGATACAAACACAGGCAGCAGAAAAAAGCGAAAAGCAACTGACAGGATACACAGCACCAAAAAAACCCCCACAATTTACAGAGCACAATATTGTGTTTTATGTTATTCATAGGAATTTGCCTTCGGGCAACTTCATGAGCTTAAAGTCTCGCACAATATGCCGGGGCCTCCTCAAAGGGCATATTAGTGTTTGCTGTTGCATATTAATTTAGCATCCAGAGTGACTGACTGGAAACAACCCACCATGCTCCTTTATGCCTTCTCCTCACACCCTGGAGGGGTAATATTGCAGGATTATGAGTCCTGTGTGTTATATTTACACATCCCCTTCTCTCTACTTCTTTTTAACTCAAGCAATTATGTCTTTCACCCCATCAATCTGTCACTCAACCTCTACTTATACCCACCACGCGGTTTTGCCGGGAGACTTGTCTGTTCATTCATTGCCAAACAATTGACTTTTTGATCAATCCTCATAGATTTAAAAGGTTTTGAGCCGGCACATGGCACACATGATCAGCTGTGGTTTAGGATAGTGAAGAGAGAACTGTTACAAGTACGTCATTAAAATTAAATCACAAGTACTACATATTTGAAGTGACACCAAAAAGGGAAGGAACGTGTTTGGTTTCCTAAGCAAAAGCTACATTCAGCATTTATGTACATGATGCTCAACAGTCTCATTGGAAAGCTATTTTTTGCCATGTTGATGTGTCTCCATATGGCTGTACAGGTGTGAGGGGAGAATATGTGAGGAATCTATCACTACTGTACCGCAGCAACGCTAGTTATTTTTGTTTGTCCCATCCTCTTTGGTGGAACACAGAAGTGGGGGGTGGTGGTGGTGGGGGGGTA
>OMLM01009370.1:39550-52152 GCA_900302695.1 Helostoma temminkii
GGTGGTGGGGGGGTAGGCGAGAGCATTGAGCGGAAAATGTGCAAGAGGAGGATCAATGGAAAAATGCACAAATCCGTGTGCGTAAAAGAAGAGAAACCGCAAACAGGAGCACACACACCATAAATACACACACACACATGCAAACAGTATAAACACACAGCGTAAACCCAGGTGGATTTGGTGCAAGCTGTTTTCACTGGCAGCAGCATCCCCCTCCCCAGTCCCCCTCTCCATCCCTCCATCCCAGCCCAGCTCTGTTCAGCAAAGCTGTCACAGCGGCACCACTCATAATGAAGGGTAAAATATTTTATTCAGATTTATTAATTTGAAAATGAAGCATGCCTGTCGACAGAGGGACAGTTCTTCTCAATCTGTCAACGCGCAGCCACTCGGCGCTGACACCGGGATTCATTTGTCTTGTCGGCTCTGACAGTCGGATTCTCCCAGTGCTCTACGAAGAGGGATCGCCCAGGGATTTTTTGAGCTGGATAAAACACATTCCGACAAGGAACAGCCTCTTTATTAATGCAAATTAGGCCAGAAAAATTCCAGCAACAGCTACTTGGCTCCAGAGTCCTGGCTCCATTCTCTGTTATATTTTTTTAAGGGGGTTGTTAATAAAAGCAGCCTCTGAGTGTTTGTGAGAATAGGGCCTGCAGGAGGACCTGTCACAGTGCAGCTGTGACACTCTCCACACACATGGGACATAGACCAAATTTTGGAGCCTTTCCTACACTTTTAGGTCCTTTGCAGGTATAATACTTTACATCACAACAATGAACACTCCTTATATTGGTGCTCTACTTTTTAAAAACATACCAGATTAAAATCCTGTGATATGGTTTCAGATTTTTTTTATTAATTCATAGCAAGTGCTGAGGTTAAGCTGCTGAATTGCCTTTGATAAATGACGTGGATGAGTCACTCACACTCTGACCTCATCTCTCTCCCTTCCTCTTTGCATTGGGATGTATGCATTTTTTTTCTCTGCTGTGTCTCCATGTGTCTATTTAGACCAGAGGCCAGGACACTCACGAACTGTGGATGACTTGTGCTTGCCTGGATGAGTGCAGGCGAGTTGTTGTTTTATTTCGCCGAGAGTCCTTTGACATTTATCTCTCTTCACCTGCTCCGTGATGGTGATTCTAAGTGACAGGGTCTCCTCTCTCTCTTCCTTCTCTGTCTTTCTTTCTGTCCTCACCCCTCCACCCTCACTGTTTCCATTTCTCCTCGCACCATCCACCCTCCTCTGTAAGCCTGCCTCTCTGCCTCCTCCAGACCTCGCTGCAGTTTTGGGTATATGCATCCGTACTCTGGCCACTGTCAGCACGGCACAAAGTAAATTAAACTTGGTGTGCTGGCAGAACCCTTAAAAGGGAAATGCTGTCAGTCAGAGATGGTTGACGGGAGACAGTACGAGATGGGACGACAGGGTGAAGACGTGCATGATGAGATTGCGCCCTTACAATGTTTCAAATGGGACGGCCTTTCCAATCCTTCAATTACTTAAATGGACGAGGTAGAGAAGGAGTGTGTGCTGCCACTGTAGCTCTACTGTAACATTCAGATTAGTTAATTAGTTACCCCCTGGAACAAGGTAGAGGTTGTATTTCAATCAAGCAGGCAGCAGATATCACTTTTTCTGCCCACTGTCAGTACATTATAACCCTAAATGGCTTCCATGTGGCCTCCTGCAGTGTGGGTTTACTCTTGCTGGAAGAGAGATGTAGTCCACGTGTAATCACTACAGACTGTAGCCATTTCAGAGAAGCTCCCTTGCTCACTGCAAAAACTGGAATAAAATACCTGCTTAGAAGAGTCTGGTTCAATCTGTTGTCTTCCTGTGGAACGGCCAACTCTTTTGGGGAAAAGTCACCTTAATTGCAAAGACTCCAGTACTTGACCTGAGCATCAGTTCATTAACCTGGCAATAAAATGGCCCCTCATTCTGCCAGAACTGCACCCAATCTGCCTATCTGAAAACCATCTCACTTTTCTCCCCCGGAGTAAACACCTCTCTGAGCCACCCACTTTATCAATTGCCTTCATAATTTTAAAAGCCTTTTTTATGTTGTTGTTTTTCTCTCATATAGTAAATGGAGCCATAATTTAATATTTTAATGCATGTTAATGTGTTGTTTAACCTTCTAGCAACAATCAGGCGTCTCTAAAAGGTTAACCTTGAACGTGAGCCAGTGCAGACAGCAGCACAATAACGCGTCAATCTTTGAAAAACATCTCTGTCTAATGGATTAGTGGTTGATTGCACAGCCCCATCTCGAGGTAGATGCCGTATATATTGGATAGGCATTAAAACGAGCATTTCTCAATTTTCTCGCTGCCGGCCCTCAGGGTCAATGGATCGGTGGGGCAACAAAATGCTGAGTCAACTCTCTGCTCTTAATTTATCTTGGGGTTTGATTATAGCTTCATTTAAATCTCTAGCAGCAGCCCCACCAGCGCACCAAATAAGCAGTTTAGAAAGAAGACAGAAGGGATTTCCTCAAAGCTCAGAGACAGATTTGTATCCCTCTTTTACTATTTCGCTGTATAGGAAACACGACAACCTATCACTGACATGAGAGGAATATTTTTAAGAAAAATGACAGGCACTGCAAAAAAATAGACATGTCTCGAAATGAATGAGGGAAAGGGCATGCAGCTACTGGTGTGTGAAGGGTAACTAGACTGTCAGTAACCTTTATGTGATGGCTTGACATTGTAACTATCATATTAAGGATTGGTCAGGTGGAAAAGCACTGATCAGGCACAGTTTAATGTCCTGCTGTAGAAGGAGGAATTCTATTAATGTGTGTCATTTCAGTTATTTTGTACGACCTAAGATAGTTTTAAATTTGAGAGTCATTGCACTGTATTTCTAATTACACTTTTTAGACACTTTAAGGCCTTTGTATGCTTCAAGAAAAGTGCTGTGAAGCATGTGAAACCTTCTTTCCTTAACTTCCATGACTTTATGAAATCCACAATGTAACACTCAAGGCACTTTTTGAAGCGGTGCTCTCTTCATTCTTCACATGACTACAATACTTCCTTCTATTTTCCTGTGTACACATGAGTAGTATTTTAAAAAGAGCCCATCCAAAACTGTGTGTTATCACTAACTGTATAACCTACACAGTTATGAGGATATGACTGAAAGTGGTTCAGTTCTCTGGTTTTCTCTGGTTCTCTGCAAATTATGAATTGATCATCACTGAAAATATTGTTCATTATGATTACATTACAATGTTAATCACTTAGTTTCCATTCCTCAAATGAGTTGAAAAGCTAAAAAACAGAGCAAAGCAAAATACTATGGTTCAAAAAAATTGTTTCAGATTTGTTAAAATAGAGATGTGTAAAAATACACATTCGCTTGTAGCAGGTAGTTAGATGAGATGATCAATACCACAACCAGTATAGGGTTAGTATGAAGTCTGCAAACAAAAACTAGCCTAGCCCTGCCCAATCATAATAAAAGCTGTTTATTGGCAACTGCATGACTTTATAAGTAGGATATTCATTTCATGTGGAATAAAAAAGAACACATTTTCAGTCAACACATAATTGGGCCAACAGGTTATTAAAAGCATAACTATCAAGAAAAGACAATAAAGTTTGTGTTGGGAGGAGGATGGGGAGGATGTTTGGCTCATAAAACCCAGGACTTTCACAGGAGTCTGGTGTTTGACTCCAGTCTGCAGTGTTGTGTGTTCTAACGGTGAGCATTCCACCATTTTTTCTATTTTGTAACATTATATGTACAATACAATAACAAACACGTTAACCATATGTTTTTCACTCAATGATGATGGTCCAGTGACATTAAGAAAATTGTTATTTAAATCTAAACCAAACCAGATGTCTTTGTGCCTAAACCCAACCAAGCAATCAGCGTAACCAAACCATGGTGTTTATGATTGTCTGAAACCACTTACTCTGTACATTCAAATACTTTTTATTAACTTTTGAGTATAAGTGTGTTTTACCATTTTTGGTGGAAGCTAGTGGCCTCCCCACACTTCCAAGCGGACACACCCTGCACCACAGAGATGACAGTGATGGCAGTCAAAGGCGAATTCTGCAAAGATAGCAAGAAGACTCCCAAAATATTCAATCACATAATCAATCACATATCAATAGCATAATTAGTATTTACTGTAACACATTGGAGTAAGGAGTCACTGCTTGTATATAGCAAGAACATACAATACAAAATAAATATATATCATAACAAACAGTTGCATAACATATATTTATTTAACAAAATAACTGTGTATAGCTTCATGTTAGTCACATGTTATAAACATAGAGGAGAAGTTTATCTGTCAGTGTGCTGGTTCTGTCCCAAGTTTCTTCAGTTTATTCACCCATCCTCACATCTGTCTTTATCCTAGTTCTGTAACCGGAGGCTTCAGCCCTGAAATGGTGCATGTGAGATGCCTGTGATACACTACTGTGACAGTGGTTGAGCAATGAGTCTGTCTTGTTCTAGGGCCCCCACTGAAGCACAGTTCCCCTTTGTTCTGTGATGTATTGATCCATTCAGACCTCCTCCCGAATGTACTCCACTGGCGCTCACTCTGCTAAAACCAGCTTGTGCCATGGATCTTCGTCTAATGCTTGCTCACATGACAACTAGAAACAGCCTAAGCCTCCGCAAAAGACCAGACGACTCTTATTTCTACTCAGCTGTAATAGTTAGCACCCATGTAGCCTGTTGTATCTCTAGCTTCTGCTACCATGATACAATCTGCATCCTTTATAATGGATCAACTAATGGTTTGACCCAATGACTAAATAACTGTATGGGCAGATCAATTGATCGGCTCATCTAGTCTATACAGGAGGAATTCATACACATCATACTTCAATCTCGCCTAAGAAGTTGTTGGGTATGAGCTACTATATTCATCTCAGTGCCTTCACATTGACACTAAATATTCTGAAATTAAATGATGTATATAGTGGCAGCCAATAATAATTAAAATAATCAATCAACCATCTTGCTTACAGCTACGGTGACTCATTGGTAGTGTTATACAGAGGAAAATTAATATTTAATTTTTTTTTTTTTAATTCAGATAATGCTGCAGCTAAACAGTCACCTCCTTGTTATAGTAGAATTCTATGAAAGTGAAATATTTTCTTTTCATCATTCACTTCTGCATATATATATATATATATATATATATATATATATACTTATATACTTTGTTGTATGTTTAAAAACAGAGCAGACATGGAGCTCCATGTGTTTGACTCGATCCAAATGTATTAGAATCAAAGAGAGGTTTATGTGCATGAATCCCTTCCATTAGTGCTGCCTCCACACAGGCCAAAAGCCATGCAGGATGAAAGGGAGGATTTATCTGCACAACCTCATCACATGGTGTGACCTGGGGCTTGGAGTAGAAAGGTCTCTCTCTCAGGTGCCATGGAAACCAGCCCACCCTTGGCTGCTTATCCTGTCGTCCTCCAGTCGCCCTCTGTGTCTTTTCCTGTGTAGATATGTTGCCACCGTTCCGTACAGCCTTTTCTCAGGGCTGCTGATCATCTGAATTAAACAGACTGTTCTAAAACTGTGTCTGTTGTGTGGAGTTTTCCACAGAACGACAGAACTGAAATCTCAACTGTTCAAGGGAACAGACTAATGAGAGAATGACCTGGCAGACACTTTGTTACTGCAAGTCAAGAACACTCTCCAACATGTAAAGAAAAACATGTTTCCTTTTCAACAATCAAGAGAAGATTTCATAACCATAACCTCAGAGGACTGAGCTTCAAGATGCAAACTCATGCTGAGCTTTTATAACATAAAGGCTGGATTTTAGTTTGCAAAAAGTTCTGGACCAAAGATGTATAAAATGCTGAAAACACAAACAACCACTATTAAATTTATGGCAAGAAGAAAGTGTGGAAAGACAGTAATGGGTCAAGATCCAAAGTGTGCCACCTATCTGTCACCCATGGTGCTGGGTCTCTCGTGGCTTGTACTGTATGTATGGTTGACATTAGAACTGGCACACTGGCATTTATTGATGATTTCACTGCTGACAGAAGCAAGAGAACAATAAATCTCATCTGTTTCTAAATCAGACAACAGTTGAAAACTACACAGACAACGATGCTGATCATTGTGCATTGACCCTGAAACAATAGCATAAATCAGTAAAGTAAATAGACCAATGATTGTAGGGAAAACTGAACGTGACTCACTGTTTAAATTGAGTAAATAAATTAAATTAAAAATACATAAAGGAAAACATGAACAGGAGGCGAAGTGCTAACAAACTGACTACACTGGTGATTTATATTTATAATATTCACATTATTGTTTTTTTAATATATTTTTTTAGTTATTTAGAAATTCACATTAGTGTCATATTGTTTTAACTATGTTTAAATGTTTAAAAAACTTTATATTAATGTTCACATTTAATATTTATTGCCAATAATCTGTAAGCACAGATGGAAAATAGCTTGAACCAAAAGGTAGCCATATAAATCAAGTTTTGATTGACTGATTCATTGTAGCTGTGAAAACGTGTTTACTATGCCACGTATTTTTACACTCCAGGCGATTTGTGGTGCATTCACACACATGGATTCAGAAAACCGGGATGGCAACGGCTGCTATTGTAAATGAGACCTGGATTTACTTTCTTCCAGTGTGATTCTAGTTTATTTCCACTTCTCTATACAGTGTGACTCCCCTGGAGGATGCAGTGCAGAAGTGTGAAGGCCAAAGCTGCTGTTGCATCCCACGCCTGAGCGTTATATTTGCCACCAGTGTTACAGTTTGGCTTTGTTACTTTTAATAACTGTGACAGTATCACAGAAGCACACTAGCATGGATGCAGCTCTGGAATGGGAAATCCATGTATTCAGCCCCACACTCCATAATATATTGCCTATACGTCTCTGCTGCAAATTAAGCATTTTACTGGATGTCTATTAGCATTTATTTTTTTTATCATTAGTGAGGCTTGAAAATACATCAACCTGACTGAATGGATGAAGATCACTGCCAGTTCTGTGATTTGTTTGCCTTGCCATATAGCCTGAAAGTCTCAGCTTACAGTATATTTAGATTTATATATGCCCTGCTAACGTAACTTAGCAGATGTTTGGTCGTCATATGGATGTTGGTGTAACAGAGACCCCCTCAGGTATTCTCATTATTCTACTACTGAGCAGATGGCAGTGAAACCTACCACACTTACCATTATCCATCATACATATTCTGCTCCCAATTTACATGGCTGGTGCTTTGAGATCCTACAGGGAGAGTACGTAGCTCCAGGATTCCACTGCAGCTCCACCTGAGGCTCAGAAAGACAGTTTGAGATGTCACTGCCACTACGCCTCAAACTCAAATATGCTAATAATCGTACAGAGGAATTCTAATGGGTGCATCCCAGTTGTGTATTTTGAATTGTGATCAAGAAAAATGCGCAGCTTGGTGATTTTTAAATAGCCTTTCAGGAATCTTTTTACTACAAATTGACCTTAATAGTATGTTAAAATAGTGGACAAACACACAATTACCAATGCTGGTTATTTTTCATTTTTAATCTGCCGAGGATCAGCTGGAAAAAGATGATGTTATTTACATCAGATAGAGCAACCTGAATAAAAATATAATTAGAGCTGTGAGTTGGGTGTTAACATATATTATATAAGGATGATTTTTTTTCAGTAATACATATTTAAAGTTACCCAGTGGCGTTCACTATCCATGTAACTGAGTTATGTCAGTTGAAAGCAAGTATTTTCAGTCAATCTAACTATAAATATAAATAGTTAGATTTAGAGCAACTATCAAGTTAGATTAATTAAAAATATTTGTTTTTAACTGACATAACATAGTTACATGCAACCTCTTGTTTGAACCAGAGTCAAACATCTAGTTTGAGTGTAGTTTGATTTTAAGTTACTCAAATTCAGGCATAGTTCATAGACGCTCCATATTATAAGCCAAACATGTATGTGTACATACAGGCACATGATTTGCACAGCACGCATCCTCCTCCTCTTCCTCTCTTCCCTCTGAATGGCTCCCAGTTGTGGAGGAGAGCAGCAGCAGCAGCAGCAGCAGTAGCAGCGAGGCGGCACTGGGCCTGAAGGGCACTTTTCAGCCTGGCCAGACACACTTGGGCCTTGCTGCTTGGCTGCGCAACATGGGTCACCGCCTTACATTAGCAGGACCCTGCCAAAGTCAGCCAAGCGCAGCTCTGCGACATACCTGAAAACGAATGAACAAAGTCAACGTAGCACTGTCCAATGATACAAACAAGCCTGTGTGATTGTATGATTCTGTTTACAGCATCACATCAAAATTAGATATTAATATCACTTTTTCATTGCGTATCTCATGAGCGGATGGATATTTACTGCTATGAATCCTCAACAATATTGGAAGAATGAATAGGCTGCCCAGTAGTTTTGACTGGAGAACCTTATATCTAGGCACAATGTGGAAACGCTCTCCAGTGGAGGCAGTGGGAGCTCTTGCAGAGGTCAGAGGGGGGAAGCTAAAGCAGACCCCTCATGTCAGCCACTATTATTTATTTGGAGTTCAGGCTCTATCCATCACTGTTACCACTCTCTACCATCTCCCTGCTTGTACAGGGTGCACATCTCCCAGCTTCTCTTCTGCTTCCCACCTTTACAGTCCAATGATCGACGTTTCATGAGAGGCACCTCAAGGTGGGGCTAAATGGTCTTATATTCCCAGTGATGACGCGTAGGCGGAGTCTGGCTCTCATGCTCTTCGCTGCGCTGCCGCCCGCCCAGCCTCTACTGTACATGACAAAAGCGAGAGGATGGAGTGAGTGAAAGAAATCCACACTTCTTATTTCCTGCAGACACTTTTTTTGTAATTCTGACAAGAAGAGAGGGTTTTGGATCACTGCGCCACATTATAACAAAACGTGTCCTAGTTCATGGTAGTAGTAGAAAGCAGCAGTCTCTCTTTTTTTTACGCACGCCCTACTCCAGTGAAGGCAGCAGCACTTCAGATCAGATTTCACATTCAGCTCCGACCAGCTGAGAAAGACACAACCACAGAGCAGAGCAGAGCAGAGCAGAGCAGGAGGGCTCGTTTCTCCGCTTTTACCCGCCGATATCTCTCCTCTGGCGAGCTCCAGAAAAAAACGGGTGCGCTGCGCAAATATTAAAGCACCAACTGGGATTTTTTCCCCCACGTCTTTTTTTCCCTTGTATGTATTTTTGCAGGATTTCAGCAACAGCGAGAGCGCCACTGAGAATTAGATAGAGGGAAGGAGAGATGGACGAGCAGCCGAGGTTGATGCACTCTCACACGGGGGTAGGCATGGCAGGGCACCCCGGCCTGCCGCAGCATATGCAGGAAGGCAACGGAGGAGCGGACGGCGACGGGAGAAAACAGGACATTGGAGACATTTTACAGCAAATTATGACCATCACGGATCAAAGTCTGGATGAAGCCCAAGCCAGGTAAATATACGGTCGGACTGAGCTGTTCTTCCGCTGTCAGGAGGAGGAGACGGCGGCAAACTGGATCAAACATTAAAAAAAGAAGAGGAACCAAAATCTGTTTAAAAATGTCAAATTCTCAGTGTAGATGGAAAAGTCAATACAAGCACAGGGTCTGGCATTACGCACCAGCTGATAAAGTGGATATGAATGGAAAACAAAGGTGGCATGTTTTCAAATCATTAGTTTCACATTCTAATAACTCGACAGTCGCGCAGCTGTAAGAGGAAAAGTGTAGCAATATAATGTTTTTGACTGTGTACTGGAGTATGTTTGAGTCGCTTTACATATTAATACAACCACTGTGCATTTATTAGTTAACATAAATCTAAATGATTTTTTAAAATGTGTAACTACTGAGTTTAAGCTTTCTTTTAAGTGCCTGACATATAACACGGAGACTTGCAACTTTTTTTTATAGTAGTATAGTGTAATTTATCTGTAGTGTAATTTATGTGTGAATATGTTTTATTTTCTATTGATAATATTTAGCTAGTAGTTTTTATATTGTATATTTGAATTATAGACTTTTATAATCAGAACAAGATAAAGTTGCAATACAAGAAAAAGTAAATTATTGTTATTTCAAACTCAAACTTAATTGACTTTATTTTCTCGAAATAATTGGCAATGATTGAATTTCATCAGCTGAAAGCAAATATTTAAAGTTAAATCAACTTAAAATATTTGCTGTTGTTCAATTTTGTGTCGATTCTGCTGATAAAATAAATTAAAGTCCAAGTTTAATTTTTTTGAGATATGTTTTTGGGATTTGCTTTTGAAACCTCTTCTCTGTTCCAGGAAACATGCACTGAACTGTCACAGAATGAAGCCGGCCCTTTTCAATGTTTTATGTGAAATCAAAGAAAAAACAGGTAAGTTCATATACCACGTTACTGCACTGACGACTCCAAGTCTCTTTAACCAGGTGGAATGATTCTAGTACAGCACAGAATATTTTTCACTAATGGAACATGGAGCTAAAAAAAAGTCCACTCGGGCACAGTTGCAGCTCTGTGTGGGTTATTCTATCGTGAAAGGCCAATTTGCTATTCACACTCAAATTCACACTGGAGAAATGTGGTGTTGGATGTTCAGTCACAGCACATAGAAAAGTCACTGACGTGGAAGGTGCTGTTTCCTGCTGTTGCTATAAAGTCAGATCACAACAGGAACTGTGGACAGTTACCTTGAGTAGTCAGTTATCAATTATTTTGTCGAAATATGAATGAAGCCTTTTCTTTAAAGCTATTGTTGAATATGAGCATCGAGGTAAACTGTCACGAGCACGCTGACGTTTCTTCCCCTTGTGAGTTAACTGTCAACTCTGGTGAATACGTCTCTTTCTGTTCTGTATTGTGCGTCTCTCTATTAACGTGGTTGTGAGAGAGTGTGGCAGCAGAATAATTGCTAGGAGAGAAATAATGTATCATAGGAGGCGTAAGTCATGTTTCCAAATCATTTTCCTTTTGACATTTTTGAAATTGGCACAGATGGAATTCAGATGCACTACAGGCTGATAGTGCGCATCTCATCTTTTATTTTCCTGACGTCCTGCAGGACTCTTCACAGCTTACACTGTTGACACGTGCAGAGTTGCTAATGCCATACCAGTTTGCTGTGAGAGGCGGTGCTTTCCATGTGCTTCACACTCATTAGTGCATGAAATGAAATGGAATGGCTGGAAGATGAAGAAGATACTGTTTTCATTGTCTACAAAGTTGCACTTGCTTACACTTGACCTTTGAGGTGATGATGACTGGCGCTGTTTAAATTGTTTCACGTCTGTGTCTGTGTGTGTGTGACCCCACACTTTCCTGGTGCTTTCATGGATGTTTTCACTGAAGTTCACCTCGCTGCTTACCCCCAAGCCCGGCAGTTTATCTTGAATCGGCCACTGCCTCAGGAGAGAGCTGGGGGGGGGCTTTTGAAGCCTGCTGGCTCGCTCTTCTTTTTTTATTGTCTTGCTATTAGTTTTTTTTTTTGGAGGGGGAGTGACACAGTTATGCATGGTGTTTTACTCCCTGGCGCTTCTCGGAGTTCATCCAAAGTTCGGCTCTGCTAAGAGTACAAAGTAACTTGCCTGTACACCCATTCTCTTCTGTCTCAACTTGGCAACCTATAAATACAAGGTGCAGCTCGTGGAGAATTACACAAGAGATCTGGTGCTTGTCTTGTTTTTGGAAACTTTTAATTTATCCACTTAACTTTGTTGCAAGTTTGAGAGAGAAATATTTCATATTTATTGCAATTTACGCAGTTGCTGTAATTCAAAGAAAGCTGTCAGGACAAATATGGAGAGTAGACTAAGCATATGTTTTGCTATTTACATTCTGTCTAGCTTTCTGTTCTTTGCTCAATGCCATAGATGACAATTCATCATGATCACTAGAGTTAAGATTAATTATTCTTCACACTTTATTTTACCTTCATTAATCAGTCTCAGCGTTTCTGCAGTGTTGTCGGATTCTGTGTAAATAAAACACGAAGCGTTAAAAAGATTCATTTCTATCGCTCAAGTGTGTCAAAACTCCTGATTTTACTTATGTGAAAAGTCATGATGCAAATACGTAAATAAGTACATGACTTAGACTTATTATTATAAAAATTATTTGTACTTGGAACAAAATTTGATTTAGCGACATTTGTTTCCACTGGCAGAATGTCCAGGTTTAGACATTTTAGTAACACTCAGTAGAACTTTATGAATTTTATTCATTTAAGTCAAGATTCGGGTTCTACAACATTGAATTGTGTTAGTTCTAAGCAAAATATTAGCTTTCAGCTGACATAAACTTGTGAGTTGAAAGCAAATATTTTGTTTGCTACCAATGTAAATCAATTTAATGGACCCTGAACCTTGAATTTAATAAATATAATTAATTAAAGTCAAGCTTTTACTTTTTGAGTGAAGAACATCGGTATTAACTTGCTCCCTCTGTTAACCCATCTGATTGATGACAGTTATATAGTGGTTATGACTTATTTTTTGCCATATTGTCATTTTTGCTCAGTTGTTTGTTTTCTTAAATTCTAGAAATTAAAATATAGTTGTAAAGCCAAGTGGCTGTTTTCCTTTCTCT
>OMLM01009371.1:0-12518 GCA_900302695.1 Helostoma temminkii
CCGCCGCCCGGGAGCATGTGATGGCCGTGAGCCGGGATTATATCTCACAGCCCCGCCTCAGTGAGTCCGTTTTTTTATCTGATTAACAACATCAGCTGAGGTAGGAGTGATACAGCTCCACTAATGTGATGCTGTTAGGTTTATATAGGATGAGAGGAGGCAGGCCTGTGAGTTAGCTCAGTGTTTACATCAAATGATCATGTGGATGATCAGTTATTAATTCACACAATTGATGAATATGATCTGCAGGGGTGCACTGTTTTCCTGTCCATTCAGCCGCAGCAGTTAAATCATCTACAAAATGCTCCAGTTGCAGTAGCAGGTTTATTTACTCATGAACCCAGTGGGAAATACTGCACTTTATACTGCACAGTTCCGTTTTCAGATTTTACATGAAACACGTTGAATATAAAATACTAAATAATAAAAGAAGTCTGGTGAGGGGATAAGTTGTGTTTCTTTTTTTAAAAAAAACTCCTTAAATGAGTCTTTGCAAAAGCTTGACCTCGATGTTGGAAACGCAGGGACAGATTTCTTTACAGCCAAATAAATAATTTGTTTTTTCCTCTACTTCAATGAAAAGCTGTTTGAATTCCCTCCAAACACAAAGCACTGAAGCTAGGAATGTTTGGCATTGAGTGTGTTTCCGTCCACCTGTTTTTAATGGTTTTACTTTCAGCTTTTCGCTTTAGCAGAGTCTGCTTGTCACATTTTTATCCTCCAAATGGCAGGTCCAAATGCAGACTGCAGCCAAGGAGGTTGTGATATTTTGACATTATTAAAAAATAAAGACGCAGTTAAGGAAACAAGGCAAGAAAACAGAGGGCAAACCAAGACTTGGTAAAAACTAAGCAAAGAGATTAGACAAAGCAGGATCAGAGGCCAGACAGTCCAAAACCTCCAGTTAACAGTGCAAAACTCTGTGTCATACAATGAGTCCAGGGATCAGATACCGATAGACTTGCAGAATCCAGGGTGGATGTCAGAGACAGGAGACAGGTTCAGGTCAGGCAGGAGAACATGGCTAGAGAGTCACACACTGAGAACAGGTAAGCAGACAATCCACCAGGGAACTGTGGGAAACAGATCTGCTTTTAAAGGGAGCAGCACAGGTGAAAATGGTTAGACTGATCGGCAGAGTGGAGCAGAGCAGAGAGCGAGTGAAACAGGTGTGAGTGCTTTGACTGATTGAGTGGTCAGAAGAGTGAGGAAGTGTGGCAGGGGTATGACTGAATGTGGAGGAGAACAGAGAAGAAAACTAAAATAAATAGAACTAGAGACATGGATCGTAAAGTAACAAGTAAGGAACATACTCTAGTGCCAACTTGGGCTGTAACTTTCTCACTTTAACACATGGAACCAACAGAAATCTCACATTTCGTTCTGTTTTTACACGGTTTTTCATCACTTATCTCTTTTATCTCAGTCTCATGCATGTAAAACATAAATACAATGTCAGTCGAGGCATATAACTGTGCTGCAGTAATTCTAGTTACTTGATATAATGTCTTAGTGCTGTAAATCAGCTGCAGCGTGAATTCATTCCCCATCTGCCCCTACACACTGCAGTGACCACCTGCTGTTTTCTGCATCCTCAGCCTATAAAACAGTGTCTGGAGTCAATGGCCCGCTGGTGATTTTGGATCAGGTGAAGGTAAGGATGACTGAAAATCTTAAGGTTTGTTCGTTTTTTTTGTAGGAATCCAAGTAATTTTTTAAACTTTGATGAAACAATATTAACCTTGGCACAGATGTTCTTCTTTTTTGCTTGGACTGGTCATGGCTTTAAAAAGATGGAGCTTTCAAAAATCAATTTTATAATCTAAATATGTAGAATATTCTACATATTCTAAATATATAGAATAATATATCTCAAGGTTAACCTGAAACTAATGCTTGTGGTCGGGCTGCACTCCCAACAGTTCCCGAGGTATGCAGAGATCGTCCACCTCACCCTGCCTGATGGCACCAAGAGGAGCGGGCAGGTGCTGGAGGTCACCGGCTCCAAAGCCGTGGTGCAGGTACTCTTTGCAAAGTTTACAGGAGTAAAAGGATTAGGCAACAGTGTTGTCTGAAGTTAATGTCAAAATTCCCTGATTTTCACCAAACATTTGAATGATTGTAACTGGGTGAATTTATACTAATACAAATGCACTTTTAGGGAACTGTCACGTAATTTGTCTAACTGAAATGTGACATTTAGTTTTACGAGAAACAAAGATGGTGTATTTTGTAAATTTTTACATTAATAGAGGCACATTTCAGTCTTCACATGAGAACAGGTGAACCTATGCTTTCATGATTCATCGCAGCAGGGATTCACTGCTCTCTGCAGGTGTTTGAGGGAACCTCAGGTATCGATGCCAAGAAGACCAGCTGTGAGTTTACAGGAGACATCTTAAGGACACCCGTCTCTGAGGACATGTTGGGTACGACGCACAGCTGCAGCTTCAACGTTGTTTGTTAATGGAAAAAAAAAAGATTGTGTGTTTGAATCTGGAAAAATCTATGATCTATATAAAAATTATATTTCATGATGGGGGTTGCAGGTCGTGTGTTCAATGGATCTGGTAAACCCATCGACAGAGGACCAGCAGTCCTGGCTGAAGACTTCTTGGACATCATGGGTATGTTGACTGTTAAAGCTGTCAGAGTTTAGAAATCACTTACAACTAGTGGTAAAAGTACTCAGAGCTTTTACTTAAGTAAAACCAGCAAAACCTGACCTTCTGGTCTCACCACAGAGAACCTTTGTTTGTGTGGCTTTTCATATTTGTTGTTTGAAAGTCATAGTGCTCATTTAAAACACACCAAAGAACTACAAAGACACAAAAATGACCAAAACAAGATGCAAATTAAACAAACGAACAACAATCGCAGGGAGACACAATTCCACATAAAATAATGACAACAAGACACAAATGAAACGAAACAACAACAAAAAGACACAGAAACCGACAAGAGACACTGACCACAAAGAGCGATGGACATAAGAAATGATACAAAGAGACTCAACAAGAAGAAAAAGCAACCACAAACATCTACTCAGACACGTGTAGCGTGTTGTTCTATAAACTTGACTAGACCAGCTTTTTATCTCCATCAGAACAAGTAATGTTCAAAAACAATGTTCACCAATAAAATGAGCACTGAGATTGTTCCGGAAACACTGTTACCATTCACATTGGTCTTTATCATTTGTATGAATATTTAACATTTTTATTTGACAGGCCAGCCTATAAACCCCCAGTGTCGCATTTACCCTGAGGAGATGATCCAGACCGGCATATCTGCCATCGATGGCATGAACAGCATCGCCAGGGGCCAGAAAATCCCCATCTTCTCTGCCGCGGGGCTGCCGCACAATGAGGTACACACACAATGACACCTACATGCTCATGCTTTACATAAATTTACAATGCTTCACCACGTTCACCTGTCTCCTCCACCTCCTCCTTCCCTCACTCCACCCGCTCATCAGATTGCAGCTCAGATCTGTCGGCAGGCCGGTTTGGTGAAGAAGTCCAAGGACGTGATGGACTACAGCGAGGACAACTTTGCCATCGTGTTTGCAGCCATGGGGGTGAGAACCAGTCAGCGAATTCAGTTACGCCTTGAAGACAGAAAGAGCTTGATCATTCTGCACAATAAAGAAACATCTCCAGAAACAGTTTTTCTTGTTTCTCCCACCAGGTGAACATGGAGACAGCCAGGTTCTTTAAGTCGGACTTTGAGGAGAACGGTTCCATGGACAACGTCTGTTTGTTCCTCAACCTGGCCAACGACCCCACGTATGAGCTTTTACTTAACACCTTCTTGTTAAAGGAGGAGACTCACTCATCTGTTGTCTGTACTACATTCCTTCATTTTCATAATTTTATACTTTTATACAAAAGACACCAGGTTCACTTCTGACTAAGTAGCTTTAGACTTGGATGTCTCCCCCCACCCATCTAACGCAGGACCAAGACCTCATAGACTGAACGTTACTTAAGTTGTCTTTAGTAATTTATGTCTCTTAGGTCTTAGGTCATTTAGTGTCTAGGTATTGTATTTGTATTTGTAGTCATTTTGGGTATTTTGTTTCTGGTCAATTAGTCTCTATTCGTAGTTGTTTGGAGTATTATTATGGTAATTTTTGTGTTTGCTTGTTGTTGTTTTAGGTCTCTAGCTGCATCAGCATTTTATGGGAAGTTGTTTTGGGTATTTTGTGTGTCTTTGTAGTTGTATTTTGTGATAATTTTGTATATCCATAGTTGTTTTTGATATTTTGTGTACCAAGCACCAGGATCCTCTGAACTCCCTAGGCCCCGGACCCAGTGCAGTAATTCATAAATGGTTTCATTTTTGGTACCATCAAGTTATATAAAACAGGTGAAGATACAGACATATGATGCTTAAAGAGGTTAAACTCTCTTTTTGATTGCAGCATCGAGCGAATCATCACACCTCGTTTAGCTCTGACAGCAGCAGAGTATCTGGCCTATCAATGTGAGAAGCACGTCCTTGTCATCCTCACTGATATGAGCTCCTATGCAGAGGCTCTCAGAGAGGTCAGCCACCATTTCAGTGCATTTATTCTGAAATTACTGCAGGAAGTCTGACACAAATTGCACTTTAATTTGCTGTGTCTCAGGTGTCTGCAGCTAGAGAGGAGGTGCCAGGCCGGCGAGGCTTCCCTGGCTACATGTACACAGATTTGGCCACCATCTATGAGAGAGCTGGAAGAGTAGAAGGACGCAATGGCTCCATCACGCAGATCCCCATCCTCACCATGCCTAATGACGGTGCACACACACTGCCACACACACATGCATGCACACTCATAATGCTAATGTATTCGCAGTATTGTCTTGACATGTGTTGTTGTGTCTCACAGACATCACTCATCCTATTCCTGACCTGACTGGTTACATCACTGAGGGGCAGATCTACGTGGACAGGCAACTTCACAACAGACAGGTATCAAAGAGCAGCATCACGGACATGTTAAAGAAAAACTCTGACATGTTGATGAACACGTGTCTTGTGTTGAATATAATGTGGTTAGTTTAGCTTATCATCATCAAGACTGTAAATTTGGGAAACAAGTGGTGCAGCACATAACCAAATGTACAGACTAATCAAATGAGGGCAGGTTCAGGGAGCTTCAGAGTTGTTGGTAGGTGGATTTAAACACGACCATGGTTCCCATTGTTTCTAGTCTTCATGCTAAGATAAGCTAAGCTAAATACCTGCAGTCTGAATATTCAAATGTTCTGACATGAGAGTGGAATCAGCTGCTGTAGTGATTTCTAAAACATGGAAACGAGTTAGCATTTTAGCCCTTCTGGTTCCCTTCTCCCATTTTTTTAATGCATTTTCATTAGATGCCTCAAACAAGGTCAAGAGACCTTATTAATTAGACTGAATAAAATGTATCATAAACATTTGTTTCTCACAGAGATTAATTTCTGTAATAATCCAAAACCCAGTGGAGAAATCCCAATGGATAATTTGAGGGCCAGATGCAGTGTGCAGACCAGGGATATACTTGATATACATGGGTTATGGCAGTGTCATCTGCTCCATTGTTCTCTTACTCCCTTGCATAGTTTGTGTCTGTATGGATGGAAAATAAAGCTACTGTTACTTTTGCAAAAAACTGCAGCAAATTGATGCTGACTACTGTAGGTGCCATTTTGGGAGTCCAACCCCATCATTAACACCAAGTACATCTCCAGCCTAAATCAGTGGGTTACCACACTGTTCATGTGTGCAGCTTGTAGATTTAAGTTTAATAAACACAAGTCACAGCTTACCACCTACAGCTTATCTGGTACATTAATAACTAATTTCATTATTCTTTTAAACATTTTCTTAGAACCAACGCTACCTCTCACGGTAGCTTTGGTCCCTTATAGCACCCTCCACTGGGAGGGTAGGGTTAGGACAAGGTTGGGTCCAGGTTAAAGTGACAGGATGAAAGAAATCGGCAAAAAACTGGCAACTAGAGTGCACTGGTTTGGGAAACATGGCTGAATTCCCCCTTCCTTTCTAAGAACTGCCTGTATTTACTTTTAGGTAACAGTGAAGCAGTACAGTAAATTTCTATCCAGTGATATTCATAGCTGGTGTAAATTCTATTTGCATTCTTTTCAGAGTCCACAATAAACCTATCTCCATCTTCTGTCTGCTTTATTACTCTTACAAAAAAGAAGTATACTGTAAGTTTATTTTATTAAGTATATTTAAATAAAGTAAGTATACTTATGTCTATGTACTTATACTTGCAAGTATACTATTTTAATACTTCTTAGGAGTAAATTGGCCCACTTTTTAGTTTATAGAAGTATACTTGTTTACTACAAACAGACTTTTATATATACTATTAATTTACTAGTGATGTAATAACAGTGTACTTTCTCTCTCAAAGTATTTATCTTCCTTCTCAGTTGCTTAAAGTGCACTTCTGAATATTAGTCAAAGGTTTGCCTGCAGTATAACTTCCTACCATGTTGATGAAAGTTACTGAGAGGCAGCTCCTACTGACTGCTCACCCTTCTTACTAATGGTTATAAGTTTATAACTCAACATTTTATTACTGACCATACTTAGTCTATTTAAAAGGCAAAACACCATGTGACTGGCAAAACACCATGTCACACAACAATTTGTGACAAATTATTAATTTATAACCTTAACAGTTGTTTGTAATAGTTATTAACATATCTCCTGTGTGTTCCCTCCTGTGCTCAGATCTATCCTCCCATCAACGTGCTGCCATCTCTCTCTCGATTGATGAAATCTGCCATTGGGGAGGGAATGACCCGCAGAGACCACTCTGATGTTTCCAACCAGCTCGTAAGTGCACATGTGTACACACTCCTAGTGCACATACTGGTCTTCTCCATCACACTCTGAAAGTCTGTCTGTGTGTGTAGTATGCATGCTATGCTATAGGGAAGGACGTCCAGGCCATGAAGGCAGTGGTGGGAGAGGAGGCTCTGACAGCTGATGATCTGCTCTATCTGGAGTTCCTGACAAAGTTTGAGAAGAACTTCATCTCCCAAGGTACAGTGGGACACTGGAGATCCCTGAGTTATTGTGATGTATTAATAAAATATATTATCATAATTACAAGGGAAAAAAAATCTATCAAGTAATTTAAGGTAGAGAACTGATCCATAGATTTAATTAAAATATCAAAGTAAATGCAGGTCTTGATAAAGCTCATGAATTAACACACATCTATAACCATCATCCAATCTGAATAAAGTAGATGCACGTGTTTCTGTCTCCAGGTGCCTATGAGAACAGAAGTGTGTTTGAGACTCTGGACATCGGATGGCAGCTCATGAGGATCTTCCCCAAGGAGATGCTGAAGAGGATCCCTCAGAGCACCTTAGCTGAATTTTACCCCAGAGAAGCCAAACACTAACCCAACACATCCATCTGTGTCTGTGCCAGTGCTGCCGCTTGTTTCGGTGAAACCTCGCTGCATACATACAGTATAGTGTTGTGCCGTCACATATGACGTGATGCTGTAACCGCCCTGGCATTTTCATGCGGCCTTGCCGACACCATTCCTGCTTGAACTCCGAGTAACAAGACGAGGAAGATGCTTTGACGTATGTAGATGTTTGTTTACAGTGTGAATGTGAAGAACAGGCCGTCGAATGTAGGGGAAGGGTTCATGTGTGTTTGTGTGGGTGATGTTTTCCTAATTATTATGTCATGTCTTTACTTTAACACAAAATGCAAAGACAGAGAAGACAATGACACAACCAAGTTACAAACTCTAATCTCATTCCTCAGTTCTAGCAATCCCAAACAATGCTGTAATCCACAGATCTGCTGTGAGTCTAAATCCTAATCTAAAGATGGGCAGACACTGTTTAGGCTTTGAATAATCCGGCAGAATTTTCACCTAATTTCTTATAATTTGATGAAGTTAGAGTGTGGTCACATGATTAGTCCTGTCACATAGAAAAGTTTGGTAATCTCTGTAGAATCGATCCGATATCCCACATGTAGCCTAAATATAGAAATCTTTAAAATGAATGTCCCTTTCAGTTAACACATTAAACATTGTAAGCCATTTTCATATTTCAGATATAAGATATATTTTTCTAAATCCAGTAAAATTATTAATTTAGATAACACATGAGGCAGAGGCGGTGCGTAACTAAGTACATTTACTCATATACTGTACTTAATCTTAATCTTAAAGTACTTTTTATGTTACTTCTACTTATACTACAGTTCAGAGGTAAATATTGTACTTTTTTTTCTGTTCCACAGTCTGTAGGTAGCATCTCATTTTACCATCATTAGTTAAACTAAGCTGGACCAGACTCTGTATTTATGTTATCAGCACTGGTTAAAATACAGTTTTCTTAGTGGAGTAGTTTTACTTTTGTACTTTAAGTAAAATTTAGATCATATACTCTAATACTGAAAATACTGTACTATAGTAGAATATACTATATATACTACATATATGATAGTAGAAAAAGTAAAGGGTACTTCTACTTGCAGTGAAGTGTTTTCTAGGCAAATACTTTTACTTGAGTGTTGAGTTTGTTTACTTTATACACCTCTGATTTGGGATTTATGTATTATTTGACTGATAATATATTACATGTTGTGGATAAATGTACGCTGTTATAAAACATCATATTGTACATTTACTGCACATCTGCACGACCTACCTACCTACCTAGTGTTCACCTGTGGCATGTAAACACTTGATGCATGTTTTTGAACATTGTGTGGTGGGACAGACCATAGTGATGGTTAGGAATTAAGCTGTTGCACACAGATACTGGTCAGTCAGAGTATGAGGTAAACATCATATCCTGAATAAAATTACTGTGCATATATTAGTATTACTTTCTGTTCACAGTCAAACTGGATAAAGTAGCATCTACTGCTGCTTTTCTCTCGTTAATGCAAGGTAATGTTGTTAGAACTGTGAGTGAAAACACTGGCTCCATGTGAACGGTCAGTGTGAGCTCCTCATCCTGATCGGTCAAGTTGATCTGTGCACTGTGAATATACAACACGATGAGGAAGGAAGGACGACTGAAAAAGTCTGAAATAACAGTGTCTGCCCGGGGCTAGCGAAAAGCTGGGTTCAAATTCAATGACTGAATTTATTTCTACAATAACTGGCAACCAGTTTCTTCCAAGAAGTGAATGAAAACACACAGATTAGCTGGATAAAATGACATTAGCTGCATAAAGTTATGTGCCTATCTCACCTATCTCATCAGCCAGTTGCCTGAACATATCTTCATCCTTTGGAAAAGTCCTTAAGCAACACAATTTGAGCAGGTAATCCCGTTATGGCATAAAATCACCTTTATTTAAATATTTACCCACCAGGAGATTAATTAATTTTTGCATTGTGGTGTGAAGTGTATGGATGATGAATAATTCTCACAGGTCACAGCTGAGACATTCTGAGTTAGTGTTTATACTGTATTTTTTGTCATGTTTGGAAAATAAAATACTAATATTTAAATACTGATATAACCAGATTCAGGACCTGCAGCAGCAGACTGACTAAGAGTCTATGGCTGTTTTAACATTACAGCTCAAGTGGCTCCAGTCTGGCTGACACAACAATCTCTAGGAACACTTTCATATGTGTTCCTAAAGCTATTTAGACAAAAGATCTGACACAAAAAATTGAAAGTGAGCCTTAAGGCCTAATGTGAATGGAGCTTATGTGACTCAGACCTATGCATTTTTACTGCAAAAATGCTTTTAGAATTAATCTTGGGCCAAAAATGTTGTTTGTTGTTCAAAATGCATATATTTTAACATTCTTACTTTTAAAGCTGACTTTATTTGAGCTACCACAGAACTGATATTATTTCTGTGCATACAATACCAATATGATGCATCTTACATATGATATGATGACCTGATATGATTTGATACAATACACAATGATGACCTCATGTAATACACTATGATACAATTTGACATAATACGATACAATTACATATGATACAATATGACCAGATATGATAGTCTTTACAATTTAATACACAACTACACTGAAATTCTTGTCTCCTAAAGTAGCGCTGCCCTAGAGGTACACTAACTGTACAAATAAACAAAAATACCATAAATCAACCGTACAAAACACTTCCTATCAATCATAAAAATCATAATATACAACATATCAGCCCAGTATACCGTAGGTCTATGTCCAGGAGAACCGTGTGATTTACCTAATAATAAACCATTTATTCTGTGGCCAAAAGTGATGAATCAAAGAATAAATTTGAGTGTGAGCCAACCGTCTATACAAGTTGTAGTTCATTCATGTCCCATCTGCAGGCGTTTCATTAGCTCCTATTTCTGCCCTTGTACATGCCAATGATTGTGACACTTTGACAGATTGTCATGTACTGCCATGAGGTACAAGGCCTTGTTTGGGAAAAATGTGATTTTCACATTTGACACAAGCTTTTTAAGAAAGCTATGTCTGTAATATAAGAGTCAGAAGGTGAAATTATATGATACTAAGCATGTTTAATGATAATCATATGCTTGAGGATACTGTGTGTTCCTGTTATTCCTTAAATGCTTGATGTTGTAGTTTCTTTACCTGATGATTGTTTGTTGACCAAAAATGTGATGATTATTGTATATGTGTTATATTTAAGTTTGATGTGTCTTAAAATGATATATTTTTAACAGCGTGTGCACATTGACTGAATATATTAATCAGCATGCATGCATTGTTGTTGAATGTTTCCTGTTGGTGCCTCAAGTATCATATGAAATAAAGGCTGTTGTCTCAAAGTTTGTTGTTCGTCCTTTTAATGTCTCATATTATACCGCTTTTGTGGGTTAAAAAAAACAGGCAAAACAAAATTTCATGCAGAAAAAACATGCAGTTTCAGTTTCAGCCCTGGCTGAAATTTCACACTCAGAGCTGGTCTCTGGAACAGCTAGTTTTAAGCTGTGCTCCCTGTAGCAGAGAGAAGGATGTTGTCCAAACTCCTCTCGATTCTGGACAATCCCTCCCACCCACTTCAGTGTTCTGACTGGACAGAGGAGCACGTTCAGTCAGAGACTGATCAATGTCAAGTGCTCCACAGAGGGCCACAGTTGTTGTAATGGACTTTTCTGGGAGTGGTTCTTTTCTTTTTTGATGAGAGCGCAGCTGTAACAGGCAAAACAATTTCCCTCTGGGATTAATAAAGTTTTTTGAATCTTGGATGATATATATATATCTCATACCATTCAACAAATTATTGAGAATAATGGGATAGTTCATCTTGCAGGATTATTCTGAACTTGATCCATGAGCTGGGGACTGGAGAGGGCAGAGCAGGTGGTCTCCATGTTGTGGCAGTGGGCCTGTCTCCAGCAATGTAGAAAAAGTGATTCAACTATATTATTATTATGACCAGTTAAGGCGTTTTCAGATAGGACGAGTGAGCACAGCACCGTGCTGAAAATCCTATCCATTTCTATGCGTTTCCTCGATCTGAGTGCTGCACAAACCACCATCTGAAAACACCTTTAACGTCTGTAGTCAAAGGCTAAATGACAATCGTTCCTCTCTCAGTGATTAACTGGCTCCTGCTTCAGCAACACTGAATTCAACAGCTGCACGTGCAGCTCTAAAGCTTAGTGCCTGTGTGCCTCAATCACACCTGGAGCAGATTTCCCTCTGCTTTTAATAGTCTTCTAGATCTGTATCAATTGATGATTACTACATTATATTACTATAACCTATGATGGTGTGATTTCAGCAGAGTGACGGTGATCAACTGGCACATGGTGGAAACTGAGCAGACAAAGAAAGACTCTGATTTTCCGCATACGCGCGGTTTCGGGTGGACCCGAATGCAGACGAGAGCCAGGAGGGAAGATTTACACGGTTTAATCCAAAAATAACAAACAACAACAACAACAGGTAATCAAACACAGAAACAGTCAACAGGAAAAATCACTCCGAAAGGAGGAAATGGTTCAAACTGAAAACAGAATGCAAAAATAAAGCTTTCCTGAACACAGTACTAGAAAACTAACTGAACTAAGGCTACACGATTGACCAGAGTAATTAACAGAAACAAGGAGCAACAAGCCTAGAAAATAAGCCAAAACAAAACCCAGAACTAATACTCACAAAACCACAATAACCAAGATGAAGACAGAAATGCCAACTCAAACAGAAAACAGGACAAGGAAACCAACAAACAAATGAGGGAAACAGGCAAACCAGGAGTGTAGTACGCAGAGCAGATGAGTCCAGAGCAGAGCAGCAGGGGTGTAGCAAAATAGTCCGAATGAATTAACAGAGTCACTGAAGCAACAGGAGTCAAAATAGTCCAGGAACTGGTTGGCAGAATACACAGGGTGAACAGGATAGTCCAATGACATGATGCAATATGACAAGATAATCCAGCAAGGGTTCTATGGAGACTGGGGGTATATATGGAGAGGACAAGATGGTTCATGGGCTGCAGCTGGCTGATTGATTAAGTGAATACAGGTGTGTGTCTCTG
>OMLM01009373.1:0-20897 GCA_900302695.1 Helostoma temminkii
TGTGTGTGTGTGTGTGTGTGTGTGTGTGTGTGTGTATGTGTGTGTGTGTATACTGAGCAACCCCCTGTGTATTGTATCGTTCTACTATATAGGGACTGTATAGAGTAGATTTTTGTTGCATAATGTAGCTTATGCTATACTCTCAATACTGCATTTTCCAGAGATGCACTAAACATTAATTCTCTCCTGTACATGTTATGTTGGTGGTATTGTGACCATGAGGCCTAATGCTGCTCTGAGTATGTAGAAAACTACACGTTTTTATTGACCAGAGTATATGTGGTCGTACATGGAGAATTTTCACTGACAGATGAACCTGTGTGAGTAGCATGACTGAACTCAAGGCTGGCACAAAGCAGAGTGAATTTCCTTATGTTTTATTTTTCTGCTCTCATACTCAACATTCTTATTCTTGATTTATGTCTTGTTATTATAAAAGTGCAGGGTCATGTCACAAGGCTCATGTTTCTCCCACTCCCTGTATCCAGGCATATTGGCCCAGATCCAGATGCCCCAAACCAGTATGGAGGTGATCAAGGGTCACATGTTGACGGTGATGGCCTCGTACAACCCGGGGAGTAGCAACCCGAGCTCCAACACTGTTCTGTGGAACTTTGCTACCAACACCACCAACACCCAGCTGGTAAGGAAAGAAAAGTCTACATGCAGTATAGTATGTGTCAATATGTAAGTGATGTTTACAGCCCAGGGGTCAACTCTTTTATCACTGCCATCTGTGGATATAATATCTGGGATTATAGTGGTGAAGGATATCTGCTTGTTCTTATACTGTTAATCTGGCAAAGCCCTTGATTTGTAAAGCCTTAGACAAAACAGACTTAAAGATTGTATACATATAACTGCATTATCACATCACACTGCAGTAACTGTGGACTTTTTGTATGAGTAAATTGTTAAAATCGGAGTATTTACAAAATCATTATTTAATGAAGCTGAGGAGTTTTCGTAACAAGCCCAGCTGGTCCACCCCCTCCTCAAGTTATCTGGGGACTTGCTTGTGGCTCAGTGTTTACGTATTAGACTAGGACAGATTATTAGGGCTGTACAGATGGACGACCCAGAAGAGGATCACAATCAAAAAGAAAACACGAGAAAAGAGAATTCAGAGCGCCTGAAAAGACGGAGCTGATTAAAAGTGGGGCTTTTTTTCACGCGCCTTGACAACCGTCCAGTGTCTGTCTGAACTTCACTGTCATTTGGCGCCAAAAACTCAAGAGAAAAAGAGAATGTCACTGCTTCAGAGCTCACAGTCTCTGTAGAGAGATCACTACGGTCTTTAAAGTCTACCTTGCTTCATGGTGCAGAATGATTATAATGTGGACTTTCACACTAGAGCTGTTTTCACGTTTATATGCTTAAGAGGGAAAGTTTCTCTGTGCTCAGTTTAGCACATGCACCATGATCCTAAACTCATCTCACTGTGCAAACCAGTGCCCATGCAGCACACTGTGAAGTAGCTGTTTTACCTAACATTTGTTTATTCTGGATTTTTCATTGAGTGATATTGAGGAGTTGCAAATTGTAGCTTTGCTCAAATCTTTTAGTGAAACATAACTAATTCTTACACCGCACAGAGAACTGTATGTTGAATCACTTCCAGATTTTAAATTGAATCTTAAAAGCAGGAATAGTGAGAGTGTCCATTAAAGCCCACAATGTTTCCCTCGATAACTTTTAACTTGTCAATCCTGTGTGTGTCCTCACAACCAGGCCCACTGGGTCTAATTCAAGACTGAAACAAATGGGCCACAAACAAGTTTGATGTTTGGTTATTTCATTTAACTAAAGCAAAGGAACAATGTTTTTAGCAAGTGTTCATAAAGGAGGAGTTTCCCTCTTAAGCCTGTAGGCTCTTCTGAAAATGACTGTGTGGATCAGTTGGTAGGGCAGTCTTGTTGCTTTAACTCCTGATTCCTCCTGGCCACGTGTGTGTGCATGTGTGTGTCCATCCTGACACTGGGCATAGAATTCTTTTAAACCCCAGGTTGATGAAAATGTGAACTAAGACCAGTGGAATAAACTGTGATCCATGTAACTCACTTTACTTCATAATGCCACTGCACCAAATGTTTGATAGATGACAAACAATTTCCATTTCCTTGACAAGAGATGTTGGGATTATTAATCCCTGTGATTGTTTTGACCCTAGATAACCACCACACACTGACATGACTGTCAGTACTAATATGCTCACAAGCCCCTTTTATTTCCTCTTATCTCCTGTCCAGATCATCTCGTACAATCAAGGCACTGTGACTGTGGGGAACTCCCAGTTTATGGGCCGAGTTGGTTTCACCTCCATGCCGTCACGCGATGTGTCCCTGTACATCAACAACACGCAGGAGTCGGACTCGGGACGCTACACCTGCACAGTCCTTATACCTGGAATACCTGGCCTCACATCTGACTTCACTCTTAATGTGAAGGGTACGACATAAGAAAAACAGATTACATACAGCTCGTTGTATAATCCAACTGAATAACTGTTCTCCTGTCTCCTCAGTCCCTCCTGCTGTTCCTAAGTGCTCTCTGTCAGGAAAGCCAGTGCTGAAAGGCAACGTGACTCTGAGCTGCTCATCCAGCTCTGGGAAGCCTGTTCCTCTGTACAAGTGGAGTAAAAGTAGTCCCACCTCTGAGGTTTTCTTTTCGCCCATGCTTGGTGAGTAGAACCTGTTCAGAGAGATTTATGGATGTTCCTGTGTTGCTTTTGGGGAACTGGTGATTCTGCTTTTATCATAATTAACAATCAACTGCTATGACCAATGTTGTTTTTAGATGAGAAGACCGGCACCTTGAAGCTGAACAACCTGACCAGCAGCATGTCAGGGAAATACCTCTGCACAGCCAGTAACACAGCAGGCTCAGAGAGCTGCTTCATCAACCTGGAGATCGTCACCTGTGCGTACCACACACCACTGTAACTGAAATGACCGTTTGCTTCTCTTATCATTTCCTCATTCGGCTCCTTTCTCGTTTGTGTGTTCCGGTCTTAGCCACCAACGTGGGCATGATTGTCGGAGCCACGGTGGGCTCAGTGGTCGGCTTCATCTTCCTCCTCCTCGTCTGCCTCGTTTTCCTGGTGAGGAGGCGTCAAGACAGTGAGGACGACATGGCCAACGATATCAAGTGAGTTCAAGTAGCTTTGATCGCTGTACAGAAGGTTTTACCATTTCCTGCACACAGGAGCTGTGTGAAGCTTCCCCACAATCTTAAATCATTTTCTGCTTTGACTTGATGCCTGATGTCTCGTCAACATTTATGTGATTCACTGTGGTTCACAGTTTGCTCTGGTTCTGTGGCTGACTGGAATTTTCTAAAGTGTAGTTTTCTACAGTTTAACCCATCATATATGAAAGTTTAAAATCTTTTTTGCAATATAAACTAATTGTCTCATCAGGGGTAAAGATATAAATAGAAATCTATTATTTGTATTTTATAACAGCTGATGAATGTTTGCAGCCATGTTCATGCATGTGGGAGCCAAAGTCATCAAGGACAACAAACAAATGATATTATATTATTATAATAATAATAGGATGAGTTCTGATTTTGCTTCATATTCATCATATTCAAACAGCATCTAACTCTTCCAGAACTATTAGCAGCCAGGCAGCAGGACGCGTTCGATCTGATTTTTCTGTCTGTTTTTTTATTCCAGATATACAATTGAAATGTATTGTCTGACTAATTTAGATATGTGGTTTTGTCTATTGTGTGAGCAGCTAACACTGTGCACGTCTGAACACAAACAGCAAAATACGGTGTCTTGATGAGTCTACTATTTTGCGTGTGAACCCAGCACAGTTACTGATGTTTCTGTGCAGTGAAGCCGCATCCAGAGAGTGTGTTTGCATTAAATCTGTCATATCCACCTCCAGGGAGGACGCTCAGGCTCCCAAGCGTGTATCCTGGGCTAAAAGTGGCATGGGTTCAGATATCATCTCTAAGAATGGCACCCTGTCGTCAATCGCCTCCAGCCCGCACCACAAAGAGCCCTCTCTTCATCACCACAACAACCACCACCACCTGCAGCAGTACCCCCAGCGCCCAGCCTCAGACACCGCCTCCATCATCACAGCCACGGGCAGCACTGCAGGATACCGACCGTCCCGCCATCACGGAGCCTCCACCCCCACCCACTACAGCTACAACAACAACACCACCCTGCCTCGCGGACAGCCCACCTCAACTGAAGCCAGCACCAACGGGAACTCCCTACCCCGACCCGAGCGCTACACCCCACTGCCCCAGGCTCATGCGCTGCCACAGACCTACAGTCAGCCTCAGCTGCAGCACCAGGCCGTTCCCTCCCCTCCACCACCGCCCACCTCCACTGTAACCGCCTCTAACATCACTCGCATGGGCGGCGTGCCCATCATGGTGCCTGCACAGAACCAGGCCGGATCTCTGGTCTAACACCAGCCAGCTGCAGATTTTCTGAAAGGGAACACTTAAACTACTTAGCGAAGAATTACAGTAGATGCAAAAGTCACATTCACTCATGCTTTTGCTCCAAGAGGGTTTCATGACAAGACTGTCGAACTCAGACTGTTTACTTGCTTTAACTGTACTTAGATCTTTTATAATCTATATGAACTGTAAACATTGAAAAATATGTAAAGATATGACTTTCATACATTTGTCAATCTTCTTTTCTATCAATGCATTTGTATCTTTTTTTTTTCAAATGTAGCCTTTCTTCTTTACTTCCATTTTTTTCTTTTTACGTACAAATTACAAAAACCAAGTGAATGAAGGTGAAAATATCCATCAGGACTCATCAAGACGAGAATTGGTTGAAGAGCATTTTAACATTTTAACTGTTCATCGGAGAGATTGTTACTCAAAGGGAAGCTGAGAGTAGTGAATGAAAACTTTTGTATTACGTGTATTTCTGCAGCAGATATGGAAAAAAGATAATACATTATATACATAATGATGAAGTTTGGCATTACTAAATACCCTAATCCTTCATTTCCGTCCATGGTTCAGCTTCTAAAACACAATTCTTTAAACACAGATTACTAAAAGCTTCTTATGAAACTGAGCACTGTTCAGAAGTGCAGTATGGCGACGTTGCTAATACACAAGTCCACACTTGAGCTGTAATAATTTAAAGTTGCCTGCAGCCTTGAAACTGTAAATATGATATTTATTTTCTTTAAATGTGGAACAGACAGCAAAGAATATTGTTGTCCACACCCTGTGTGAGACATCTGACACAGTTTGTGTTTGCCTGAAACACTGAATACTGGCTCAGCATAATGTCTGCATGTTCTCTTAAGATGTGTAAAATGTCATCAGTCACTGCCATAATCAGCAGACTTTGTTTTTAGACAAACCTCCTTTTCCTTTTGATTTTGTTAACTTAATCATATTTACAGTTTTTTTTTCATTTGGTTAAAACAGCTTAGTTTTTAAGTTCTTCATTGCGGCGAATGTATCCATAAAGTAACACATCTACACTGAATGGTTGCAGAAAGTGACGTGAAATTTCATCTAATATCCTACAGTAGTTTCATCATTCCTTCTGCTATCGTCAAAATGCTTATTGAAATGATTTGTATCTGGAAAAAAAAGACAAAAATATGTAATTGTATAACAATGATGATCCGTTCTGCTGTATTGTCATTACACTGGAGCAGTTGAACAACAGCTGAAACGTGTGAAACTTGATCACGCTGAAGGAAAATTTGACTCGACCTTAGCAGGACGGTGACGGTTGTTGTGTGATGACTGGAACGGTTTGAAAGTGTTAAAGTTAATGACAAAGAGTCACTGCAGAGTCTTTAACTGAACATTTACAGTGTAGTCAAAATGAGCCTTTATTTTTATACAGTAATGTATGACAGCCCATAAACAGAATATATAAATAGTTGATGTTGAAAGTTTTCTGAACATAGATCATGGTGAAATGTAAAACTACTGTGGACAAACCGGTGGCCAAACACGCTTATTTATACAGGAGCTCTGGACTGTGGACATTGATGTGCAGTGTGCACTTGTATCCTTCATATTTATGTCCATGGAAAATGCTTTGTATAATATTTTCAATTAAATTACAAATGATCCGCTGTGTGTTCCTGTGTTTTTAAAAACACCACTATGTCCATATTTTGAATATGTTTTCTGTTAATTGATCCTTTTTTTATTAATTTGAACTTGATTTGATTTGAATTGAATTGTCTCTCCTGTGGCCTTGAGTCAGCACAGGTGGAACATTCCTAATCATAAACCCTATAATATCACAGTATTTCTGTGTAAATGTATGAACTACATTTACTTTTTTAGATACTACAGTAAGTTTCCTTTCACATTTTTACTTTCTTAATGCCCTTGGTGAGATTCTTCTGGACATGTGACTGCAGAAACACTTGTCCAAACTTGAGCTGAAACACTGACCTGTGGTTTATGGGCAACTGCTTAACCAACAGAAGCACAGCCAATGTCCAACTTTAGTAGGAAGTAGCTGCAGTCACCACTAAAGGGTTGCTGGTATCTTAAAAAAAACAAAAAACAAATCCCCTTCAAATACCAAAGGTGGTGATAAAATGTGGTGCTGGTCATGATCGACAGGCGACTCAGTGAGCAGCAGAGACGTCACTAGAGATTTTTTTTAGCCCCAGAATATAACTCTGAGCCAACAAACACTTGCTCTGTGGGAAAGTTTCTTCAGGACCATAGAAGTTAGTTTGTAACAAGAAACTTCCAACAGATCAGCTTTGACGACTCTCATTGTTTTTACATTGTGTGTAACATGACCTCTTTGACGTCACTAAGAACATTTTTCTCCCTAAAGAGATGGTGACGCACCTGCTGTGTAAGACTAAACCATCTGAATGTGTCAAAGTGTGCAATACATTTGTTCATATATCCTTACTCTATGAACGTTTCAATCAGTGTTTGTAAATTACTAAAGTATAACGTTAATGTCATCCCATAACTCACTACACCTACATAATGTTGCATATTTGTCATCCTGGGTCCTTGGACTCTGGCTGTGTATCTGCAGACCACACTGACCTCACAATCTGTCTACTGCAACATTAAAACCACCTGATGACGTTAATGTTGTGGATGACTGGTGTACAGAAAGCATTCGGTTAAGGGTTTACTATTTGATTTTGTTAAATTTGCAGTGTAGGACTCAACGTCAACCAGCAGGGGGCAGAAACTGCTTTTTATATTTCTAATGCCAAAATGCAAGAGTGGAAAAAAGGCAGATGCTCACCTCTGTTTCAGAAAAAAGAGAAACCGTACGCACCTCTTAGTCAAAAATGTGTTCTCTATTGTTCAGGACCCTCTATAATATTCCATATGTGCGGGGAATAACCTCTGGTGGTCAGTGTGCGTGGATACTTTTTTAAGACAAACCAGTTTTTCCGGTCATACCTCCTACATAAGCTATAAAAGCATCCGGCGTGTGATCAGTGATTGTTTGATCTCCACCGTGTCAAGGTGCAACAGAGAATCCTCTCTGAAGTGTAAAGTGTTTGTGTAGTGTGGGGATATCATCCGTCTGCTTACCTGTTGTAAGATTGGCCGCCTATATCTGTTGCATAGACGGCCATCCTGTACCCTGTACCCAGTATGTGTTTTGATTACTGGCTCATTATTGTGGTGGAGCCTGCAAGGGGTTTGACATTGTGCTCTAACTGTGCTCCCCGGTTCACTCTGCAGTGAAAACTGTCCTTAGTGTGTGGGTGGGTGTGGGACTCTGGTCTTCCTTAGCAGGGAGCAGGGAGTTGTCTGCTGTCCCTAAAAAAAAACCTAAAATGTCACACCCTCAGCCAGTGTGGATGCACCTGGCCTCTAATGCCTCCATCATGTCTTCAGCCTCATACAGGTGGTCTGCAGCACATATGCATATCAATGGAGCGGAGCAGCTTGATTGTCCCCTCACTCTGTGCTTTCTTGAAATCAGTGGTGCCATTGCCAAGGTCAGCTACATTACATCTCATCATCTAGAAGTGCTTGGCTGCCTTCATACCAGTCATCAGTAGGACCTGGAGTGCTGTTCCACCGGCTCATCAGTGGCCACTTCTTGAGCAGCTTGGACAAGCACATGTACACAGGGGGGTCTACTTCCCTGTCATTCCCTATGTTTATTATAGTCCATTGTGGGTTGGCCATTGTGATGCTCCAAACCACAGTGGACTGATGATGCCTTTTCTGCGATTTATCTGGGTGGCCTCATACCCTTTAGCCTTGGCCCCTGCTGCATGAGGGGCCATTAATGGATTGGTGTATCCTCGCATATCTGGGAATACCTCGGAGAGTACAAGTGGTTACCCAGATGTGGTTGCACCGTCTCCTGACGGGGTGTGTTATAGAGTTCCAGAACATATAATATGTAACGCAGTGGAGAACACAAAGGTTATGTTGTAACCTCAGTTCTCTGAGTGAAGAGACTATTCCTCGGCCTCTAGGCTGCTCTGAGACTGCTCTGAGGTTCCGATCAAACAAAATCACTGATCACACTTTTCCAAGCATGCTTCATAGTTTTGTAGGAAGTGTGACCCAAAAAACCTGTGTGTAGAAGTATCCACGCTCCCTGACCACAGGAGGTCCTTCAGGTGTGGGGAAATAGTGAGATGGTGTCTTCACTCCGTTACATATCCCCAGCGTTTCCTTGCTGTCACTTCATATTGATGTTTAACTTAAAAGACTGTTCAGTTAGTATTTCTCTGTGTTCGCATGTGAGTGGGAGTTTGAGACAACCTTGTCCCAAACAAAGTCCACGTATTGGACTGCAGAGGACACTGCTTTTGTCTTTGGACAAAAACATATGTGACACAATGTATTATTTCAACTAAAGATTTTTTTATGTCTTAAAACGTGTCTAAGGTGAGCTTACAAACAGATTAATGTGTATTATGTTAAGAAATTAGACTTCTTAAAATTTTCATATCCATGTCATATAGTGTTACATTATCTTTCAAAGGGGAGTGAAATATATAAAAGGTATCAGGCAGAAAGAAGCACATGCACACACACACCATTTGGGTCTAATGTTTATTAGAATTTGCGTTTAGTGATGTAACATTCAACTACATGGTGCAAAGGAAGTCATAAATATGCTAATATGTGAATATGCACGCCATTGTTGAAAGAGCTCATCTCATCAGGGGATGATCTGTCCACAGAAAACCCAGTGATACGCCTGCGCGTGACTGAATAGGATGGAAATCACACAAGCCTGTCGCTGTGATGACACTAACTAAAATAGAAAATCAGTTTATATCAAATACTTTGATACAAATGAAACAAATTTTCAAAAAAGTCAGAAGAGCACTGGATTTTAAGAAAGTGAAATTAAACATAAAAGATAGTAAAAAATAAAACTAGCTTTGTAATGCACTGCACCCGTAATAGTTGTGTGTTAGTTTCTGTTCATGTGTAGCTACAGTACTAAGTTAGCAGGAAAAGGTGCATGGCTTTTGTATTCAGATGAATGACTTTCATCTGAAACAGTCCGGGGAGGTGGTTACCAGTGGATGCAGTATGGCATTTAAGTTTTTTTACAGTGAACTCCATGTGAATTCATGGACAAAACAAACGGTGGTTGAGGGTCAGTTTATGAATTAAAGTCAAAACTATAATTCTGTTAGAGGAAACAAGAGAAATGAAAAATACAACTATAGTAAGCAAAGGTAATATTGTATTCATGTACCAAGTGGTGTTCATTAACAGCATGTCATGCTCCATTAGTGAAGTTCTTTATGTGGGGTTGGCATTCCCACTTGTTTAAGTATTCAGATGGTGCCCATTCTGGGGACTGCTCTGAGCTTAATATGCAGGAAGGGAGAAGGTGAGCTCAGCAGAAGGCAGTAGTCATAGTCGAGGTGAATAGAATAATGTTGATGGTGAGGATCCATGGCTGATAATGGTACAAGGGGAGGTCATGCAGCTTGGGCCAGAGGTGAGAAAGGTGGGAAAAGGCCCTCAAGGGAAGAATTCTCCATCTCACTGTGGCTCCTGACCTGCAGGTGCTTTAGGTAGGACACAAGACTGGAGAGAGAAAACAGCAGTGAATCAAGTTAACTCATAACTTCATGGAGTAACATAGAATTAGGGCACTTCTATCTGGCCTAACTGCTTCCTGTATGAGTGGAGCATGAGTCCTATACAGGAAGCCAGCTCACCTGTGTCACTCCCTATATTTGAACAAAGAAGCTGGCTAGCTGCATCTTGGTGCATCATCCTTTATCTTTCAGTAGTTAGGACTATGTTAAGACTGTGAAATGTATGTTTGTATTGTTTGACAGTTTAATAATGCATTGTACATGTATTAGCTTTATGATTTCAGCAGTACGTTATGGACAATACTCTATATGTGGATGTCAAGCTAGCATTGTAAAATTAGGAATTTGATGCAATAGCTTAGTAAAATGATTCCTGATTAAAAGAATTGATGGCCTAATAGATGATTTGTATTCCACCCTTAAAGAGATCTGATTAAATAAAGGTTAAATTGCAAAATCATCTCCCCTCTAATATAAAAATTAGCTAGACAAGTCAGCAGCAGAATACCTTTTCAGCGTAGTTGTGTTTACCTTTCAATATGTAGTCAGTTAGCAGTGTGGGCACCTTGTCACTGTCCTCCTTCATGGCATAAAGAACTAGAAGCAAGAAACACAGCATGTGTCAGCTCTGGATATCCATGTTTTCTATGCTGTAGTAATTACTTAGCTGAACTGGATGCTTACTTTTTGTGAGCATCTGCAGGTCTTCAACAGATGGAGGGGTGCATTTCTTCTCATATGGGATAATTGTGTTTAAGTACTAAAAAGAGAAACACACAAGATAAGCCACGTTTAGAATCAGCTACAGAAGAGCTGATTAATGAAGGTTGTTTTTCCAGTGAACAGACCCAGGACAGCTGTTTCCCTTTGTTTCCAGACTTTAAGCTAAGCTAAACTAAGCTGTACAACTGTACATGTTATGATCAGCTGCTCACTTCAAACATTTTTGTTTATGTAGTATATGTGCATGTGCCTGTATTTTACAAGGACAAACAGGCACATGATTGCAGTGCACCACAGCATATTGCTAACACTATCAGCAGAGATCAAATTACAGAGAGCAGGCAGCTCTTCTTTGCGTATGACCTAAACAGTGTGTTAGACTGAGACAGTGGCATGAATACAGGCAGTCCAGCTGTGCTGGGGCCTGTGGCCTAAAACCCGTACAGGCCCCTTCAAGCTGTAAATGAATTTTTCCATGGCTCTAACATTCATAAAAATATATAGAAGTTATTACTGCAATAGATTTAGTTTATATACTGTACCTAGAAAAACTTTTTATGGTGATATTTTATGAGGGTAACATAGCATTTACCTCTAAACTAGTTATAAATGCCTTTGAAATAAAATTTTGTACAGAATATTTTCGTCCGTCCATTGTCTGAACCGTTTTGTCCCCATAGGGGTCACAGGTGTGCTGAAGCCTATCCCAGCTGTCATACAGGCAAGAGGCAGGGTACACCCTGGACAGGTCGCCAGTCCATCACAGGACCACATACAGACAAAGACGACCATTCACACTCTCACTCACACCTACGGGCAATTTAGAGTCTCCAGTTAATCTGACTGCATGTCTTTGGACTGTGGGAGGAAGTAGGAGTACCTGGAGAGAACCCACGCAAACACGGGGGGGAACATGCAAACTCCACACAGAAAGACCCTGGCCAACCTGGGAATCAAAACCCAGGACCTTCTTGTCGTGAAGCGATAGTGTTAACCGCTACACCTATAATACAATACTTTAAATACTAATATTACTTTAGGTAAATAAGTATCCCAACACTATTAGAGTCTGCAAGTTTAATGTTTAACTATTTGCAGTAAATTACCAGAACATTGTGCTGCTTGCACCTAATTTGTAAGGGAGAGATGAATCATTTTGAATGGAACTGTAAAACAGTCAGAATGTACATTGCATTCATTTGAAGATCCACCTTTGAACTTACCTGTTTATCGTTCCCTGTGCTTCCAAATGTCTGTCTGATGCCTGTCTGCAGGATGTTGGACAGTCCCTCCATGCTGAATCGCTACAGGTTACAACACATACAGTATGAACAAAGAGACAGAACAGTATTACAAGCTCATAAATTATTTACTTGATCTTGACATTTAACTTCATGTTGTATTCTTTGTATTGCATCTGTATCATTAATCTACTTTCTCATTAGTTCACTAATGCAGCCTCATGCACTCAGGAGTCAGTCAGGACGGAAAATCCATTAAGTTGCCCTCTTTTACTGGACAAGAGTAAACTGGACTATGCTGTTACTGTATGAAGACAACAGGTCACCTCCACTTTAGGCTCTTTCCTGGAAGGTAGTTTAGAGGCTAATGGAGCTGAGATCCATTATGCAGTCAGAGAATGGGAACAGGAAAGCTGTGGTTTTATCTTTGTCTAATTTACAGTGGAAGCTTCATCACAACCATACCTAATGGATATATACAAGCACATAAGCAGTACAATATACATTATGACATAATTAACTCTGGTGTAGTGAACCTCAGCACCACTACTAAAACCACACTGAACCTGAGCCTTACTCTAACTCTAAACTCAACCTTAAAACCAAGTCTTAATCCTCAAACAGTCCGTTGAAGCTGTGAGGACCAGATAGATGTCTTTTGTCCACAATTTTTCCACACAACCACAAAAAGACACAGGCACAGGCAAACTATTGATGTAAATAATTCAAAGATCTGAAAAGCCTACAAGACGCCCCCTCTCACCTTGACAGGCATGCCTCCTGTCTTCTCTGTGTGCCCCGTGGAGCCATTGTTCACAGCTGGTGTCCCTCCCCCCTGCAGACTGAGGGCTTTGTCCCGGCGTCTGCGTTTGCTGCTGTCTCGTTGCTCCTTCTTCCTGTTCTGCACCTCCATCAGGGCTGTGATGAAAGTGTTCTTCACCTCCTTCTCATACTCCAGCTCGTCTCGCCAAGCCAGCTGGCTGACCAGCTCCTCTGAGTACTTGCGGATAGCAGCCTCCACCCTCTGCTGCAGATCGAGCAGCGCTGAGTTGTGCATCAGGCTCAGGCCTGCACAACACATTAAACAGAGACAGTTGGGTGTTGTTTTGTGCAAAATTATTTTCTCTCAGCCTTTAATTCAGATAGGATGCTAAAACATACACACATGAATACAAGAAAAAACTATGAAGCTAAGATACTAGCTAGCTTGTAAAGGAGAACTAGCAGTAATGGAAGTACTCAGATCATTTACTCTGGAAATACATTGCAGAAGGGCTCCTTTCACATCTGTTAATCTGATTTAATTTAATTGTAATCACTGATGCATTATCATGTTGATCATTTTAATGTTGCACATGGTAAAGATGGAGCTTATTCTAACAACCTAATCTGTTTAGATGATCATATGTGTTGAATCTAAAACCATTAATGTGAATCTCTTTACAAACTGCTGTATAGCTTGTGAGTAATGCAAAGGGGATTGATAAAGTTGTAAGATCATACTATGTTCTTATTGTTATTAGCCTGAATCTTAAAAGTAACTAGTAACTTTCAATATCAACATCAGTCATCATGTGACACAAATAAGCATTTAGGTCATGAACACCAGCATCAAACACCAGCTAAAAGCTTCACATAAGTGTAGTAATAAACAAATTTGGACAAATCAATTCAGTCACACAGCTGTGATTATTCAGTGAGCTCTGATGAGTTAGCTCCTGTTCCCACACAGGCCATAGAAAATGAATGCTAAGATAAAGGAACCACATATATTTCCAACAAGGAGCCTTATGGCAGAGAACACTGTGTCACCTATGGACCTGGTGAAATGAGATGAATAATAACCTGCAGAGGGGACATCATGTGGATTCAGTTGAGTGAAGTGGTTACAAGCAGAATTTACCTTCATATGAGCAGTTGTTGTTTGAGGCCTTTGACAGCTGCCTGATCTCCTCCAGCAGGGAGGGGCTGGTCCTTGTGGAGCAGTGGCTGATCTCCTCTTCATCCTCTTCGTCGGTTTCATCAGGATCCGGAGAGTTCTCCATCATCTCTATCTCCTCAATGACCTTGAGAGGGCAGAGCACGAGTTAGATGGAGACAGGAGCGAGTACTCACACATACATAATCATCCATCCAATCGTCAGTAGAGTGTGGCCACTAAATTGCCAAAAAGCTTTCTGTATAGGTGTACATAACTTCATACTTAATCCATTATTGATGTTTATACAGGCTGCAGTAATAGAGTTGCATTCTGGCAGGCATATGTCTGAACTCATATACCTGCATGACAAATGAGTAGTCCAACAAGCCAGTCTGAAACTACCACAACTGCTAATTTGCTGACTTGCCTTAGAAATCAGTCTGCACAAATTACAGTGACTCATACAAGAACTATACAGTTTGAAAATATTTCAGTGGCCTCCCTGAGCTTGTTACCTGTGAATGATTCTGCAGTTTTAACCATTACTTTATAAATGACCCTAAATCAAAATGTCCTTAACCTTAAGTCTGTTCACTCTAATATTGAATGCCTGTCGTGGCTGCTCCCCACAATGTAAGAAATACACACACACACCTGCTCAGCTGTGATCAGAGGCTCTTCACTCAGGCAGTTGGCATTGTCATTCTTTTCGTTCATCTCTTCTTCCTCTTTTTCGTGGATCTGCCAAATGCAAGAAAAAACATGAGAAACAACAAACAAGTGGCCACTTCAAAATTCACAAGAGTGAAAAAGTAACTTTTCTGCTCTGGACTAACAAACTAAATCTACATTCATTTTCAGAAAGAATTCAAACAGTGCCCATGAAGGTCAACTAAATCTGGGATTGCACTGGATGTATGTTTTTCAACCAGTGGTCCGCGGCCCTCTGGTGGTAATAATGTGGTTTTACTGTTGACTTAATTATTGTTTGAAATAATCCAGTCATGCAAATATTACAATTTAGAAAAAACAAGGTCCATTCTTGGTAGTCTGTGCTAATGTTGGGTCACATGTATAAAATTATAAGATCGCCCTACAAATGTTATTATTCACTAAAATAAGATGATTAAAATGATAAACATACAATGTCAGAGCTTTAGTCAGTTATCTTCCAATATGCCAGTAGCTGTTCAGCACATTACCTTGACATGATACAGCACACAGCAAGTGGGTATATGTTGTGCGTCTGGCACGTTTGACATAAAATCTGGATATAACAAACAGTTAAGAGTTTACAGACAAAGAATGTTGTATCAGACAGAGTCCTAAAGGTGAGGTCATGTGTGAAGTATTATTTTAGATTTCAGAATTCCAACAGCTGGGCTGAAGGCAGTATGCAGCTTAAAATGAGCACTGTATAACATCTTGACAATGAACAACAATGAGAATGTTTCTGTCTGCTCTGGCCTTGACCAACCCTAACATGGCCTAGACTCCTAAGTGCCTGCTGTCCACTTGAATGTGACAGCCAGTTAAGTAGAAGAAGAGAGACCTTGGCTGAATGGCATGCCAGTCAAGGTTGGTCATCCATGTCTCCAAGAGTCAGCATGAGATTCAGTCTCTGAAACTATTTCTGTCAGCTACTCAGTTTACCACCTCAAATGCACAGTGACGCATTGTCTTGGTCCTTTCATTCAAATGTTGAAAAGCATAACACCAGAATCGCAATTTATCATTTAAACTAGACAAACAGATGATAGTGAAATTATTTCTTCAAGCATATATAGGCAAGTTCTTAAAATCCCTCATCTGAAGAAAAGAGGAAAGGTGGAAGAAGTTACTATGAAAAGGATTTCCTATTACTGATCATGTTTTCTGGTTTAGACCTGCTAGATATAATATCACCATACTAATCTGAGCAATACCTGCTAAATAAAACAAATATGTTTTGCAAGGAAAAGGAACTAAATTGTGCATGATGAATGGCATTTAGAAAGATATGAGAAGCAAAAACAGAAATATGGCAGTAAAATAAAATAATACATAGATTTTAATATCAGATCTTAGAGGCCTAGCATTTCTCAGGTCTAAGCCACAAACAAAGGAGTGTTTGACATGTACCTCCTGGTCAGACAGATTGCCGTTTAGTCCCTCTGAGTTACCACTGTCCCAGGTGGAGATGTAGTTGTCAGTTAGAGCATCCCACACACTGTAAAACAACAAATGCACACATTAGCAAAGACATTTAGGTAACACAACAAATATTCAGGGCATCAAAACACAATGTCTGGCCTTAGCTCTAAAGGCTGTCTGCTATTTTAAGCTGACATATGCACACATGATGCAGTTAGACTGTTATATAATAGCATTAGACTGGAGTTTGGTGTGTGTTTCATCTCCCTGGTTATAAAGGCAGTCTACTCAGCTCTGTCTTCAGCAGCCTGCAGCTCAGTCAATATTGCAGTGTGACCAGTCAGTGATGATGGTCAATGTGCACAGCTGGAGGCTGCAGAGGAACAAAATACAACAGGAAAAAAGCACTGCTTACTACTAATTAAAAGGTATCCTCAGCAGAGATAAAGATAAAGCTTCTTACATCATTGTGCCAGTGGTCTCTGTTAGCAACCTGGAGCAAGTGTCTGAGGACAAATGATGAAAAACTGGAGGAGAAGTCTCCTTTGTGTGAGAGGCTTTCTGTTTTTCACTCAAACGTTGGCTCAGGCCTGCTGTCCCGCTCCCAGTGGCACTGCCCACACTGGGACACACAGTGGACACCATTCAGCTCACAACTTACCTCATCAGCTGTGACTGCATGCCACGGATGCAAGCAGTGTCAAAGTGTCAGTAAACTTAACTCGAAGATGAAAACTAAGTGATAAAAGTAGCTTTAGTGATTTTTAGACAGCTAGGTGTTTGGAGGTTGTCATTTCAGGATGGCTGAGAGGACCAGAGGCTTATCTAAAGTGCTTGCTTTTCTGTCTTCTGCTGTACTTGCCTGTGGAGAAGCCTGAACTGCATGGTAGTAAACCGAGCAGATAGAACCTGAAGCTATAGTATGTTTTATTATTATTACTATTATCTATTTTTAGTAGAAAAAAAAACATATTTTAAGATAAAGAGGTGCTATCAACACCTCTCATTAAATAATACTCCTGGACTCCTGGAACTGCACTGCAGAAATATCAGGTTTTATAGTGAGGTTCGCTCCTCTAACCAATCAGAGAATTTCTACAATTTCCTCTTGATTTTTAAGTTTACAGCTTCTTATTTATTGTAATTTGATAATCAACAAATACATAATCTATACATTCTTGTATGGGGCAATAGGAGGCAGAGGTGCTCGCTAATCAATCATGATCATAATCGTCAATGGTTTGATTCCCAACTCCTCTTGTCATATGTCAACTTATGTCATATGTCAAAACTCCAAGTTGCCCCAGGTGGGTGGAGGAGAAGCAGTGTAAGTAGTATCATTAAAGTGGAAAAGCACTATGTAAGTGCAGGTGATGTCATTGTTTTGTGTTTTTTGTAATGATTAGTTTAAGTTGATAAATGTGCTTTAGCAAACAACATGCCATTGGAACACAGACCTAATGTTTGCTGATGCAGGTTCTCTGTACATTTACAGTATGCAGATATTCCTTTAAACACAATAAAAAAAACTTTTTTGGCTGGTTTGGTGAGGTGAAAGGTGGCCATAGCTACTGTGGGCTGTGACTGGGCAGCACATGAACAGCACATACTGCCTGCATCACACAGGGACACAGCTTGGCTGTCCGGCTGCCAGGAACTGGAACTCCATGTTACAAAGCTGTCCTGCTGTGTTTGTTGGCCCGCAGCCATAAAGCTGAGGAAAAATTATTCTCTTTAATATTCCAGTTCTCCATCAGCTTGTCAGACTCACTCATAGCTGTGTTTCTAATCAGGGAGCTGAAGGGATTAGTGCAAAATGTGCAGCAAACTGTTTTCAACCAAATGGGAGATTTAGAGCAGTGAGAGAATTCTGTGGGTCTTTGAATCCCTCTCTTACTGAAACCAAAGCATAACACATGGTCCTTATAGTTATGAACATCAGTACAGTTTTTGTTTGTGTAAACAGCTGCTTGTAGTGTCTGAGCAGTGCTGATGTGAATAGATGGTTAGTGAATGAGACTCTGACATCACAGCATGGAGTGTTGCTCATTAGAAATGTGTAGAAAAAGGAGGAATAATGAGACGTTAATAATGTGCCTAAGACTCCAGGGGAGGTTTGAAAAGTTGTTTGAATTAAACACATCTGCACTAGTTATAATGTTCAGATTGGTGTAATACGAAATCCATCCACCCACAGTCCTTCGTTGTCAGCTCAATAATCAGTTAAATCGTGAAGACACTTTGATACCAACTGAAAAACTGTGTAATTCCTTTCCAAAAGATTACACCTACAGTCAGGTTATTTTTAGACTGATTCAGTGTGAGGACGTCTGTGTTTCCGCCTCAGGGGATGCTAGCAAAAAAAAGAAATAAATAAAACAATGAAGGAGGATCTGGCAATCAGCTGGTCGAGAGGCAGAGGCAGAGACAGACCAGCAGAGCCAAAGCCAACTGAGGCGTACAGCGTTGCACACTGAATAATTCACTGGCAGCCTGACTGTGGGAGATGGGGAGGGCGGGGTCACACTGCTGATTGACTGGTTGTTTAGGATGGTGTGGTCTGTGGGTGGAAATATTTTGGCGGTGTGTGTCACGCTGGGCTGTTGAGCCACTCTTTTGGCCCTGACTGCAGGTTTGGCAAGAATGGCAGTATGACAGATAATGGTTGGTGGAGGAATGAGCTGTATTTGTGTGTGTTTAGAGACTGTTTTTATTTAATCTTTTTAAAATTTTTTTCACCTCCTGAAAAATAATATCTTTCACATGACAGTAGTGCACAGTATGTAGTTCAGGATGTCAACTTATTGTTATTTCTAACTATGCAGCTTCCACTGTAGTTGTATTGGTTTTTTACATTAGATTTTTTCTTCTTTTTTCTATTAGTGTTGTGTTGTATGTTTATACCTTACACTAATGCTAACCCTTCCTCCCTCAGCTTTCTTGGATTTTGGTCCAATCTCAATTCTCTGCCTTGGTCCCACCACTTAGCCCTAACCCTCCATCATACATGTATGTATCAATTAGCCTCTTGTTCCCCCTCTGCCTACCAAATGTTCTTGGACCTCACTCTTTCTGACATATACACCTACTCACCTGTTCTGCATTTCTGGCCACTACCTACCTGCACACCTGTTTTCCATGTCCTCATCTGCTCCCTGAGCATATAGCAGACTGTTTCCCTCTGATCATGAAGTTCTTAGTGGAGTTTTGTTTTAGCTTAAGTTCTTATCATCCTACATGTTCTCATTCCTACTTGAGTATAATCGTCATCAAATAAAGTCACTTCACTGCTTCCATGGCAACAATATCTGACAAACCCTAATGAAGAAGCAGCATATTCCCTTCGGAGCTGATGTAACTATTACTGGACACTAGATGGGACTTCCCACCAGATGCTAAATGTAAACATGAGGGTCATTTTGGAACTTTAGGTTGCTTCCTGTCTGCTGTGTAACCTGTCCTTACTGACATGTAGCATGAAATAAAATAAAAAATACAGTTTTAATAAATATCACTTGTTAATAATTCAGCCTGCTGAAGATTGAACTGTAAGGTCCATTACACCTTCAGATGTGCTACATGTGTGTCTGAGAACATGTTATCACATGTTTGCTGATGATGGCTAAAAGGCCAAGAAAACGACTGTAACTCACTCTTCATCCTGCAGCCGCTCCTCATCCTCCTGGTTGTGTGACTGGTTGCGTATGGGCGCCAGGCCCTCCGTCTTGGTGTTGTAATTGTGGAAGCAGACATTGAGCTTCTCGTCAAACTCATTGACCAGGTCCTCCATCGACTTAAAGCTCATCATCTCAGAGAAGTTCTCCAGCTCAGAGAAGTCCTCCCGGGTGATGGAGGCCAGAGGGACAACGGTGGTGGTGGGGTAAGAGGAGTGATGCAGTTCTGGATGGTCTAGCTCGTCCATCCGGCATGGCCGGAGATCCTCAAACTCCTCATCCAAACACACAAGAGGGGCTTCCATGGTGTCCCCGTTCAGGTTAATGTCTGAGCCCTGCAAAAACAAAGACACAGTGATCAGTGCATCACTCTACCCTCTATTAGACAAGACCACTGCTGCAGCAATTGTGTTGAAAAAACAAAAGGACCAACCACAAAGTGTCCCCATCTGCTAGATTTACCAGAAAGTCCCAGAAGGATTTTTCTGGCATCCCCTAAATCTTGCCTGCCTTACCTCATATGGAAAGGCACCATGTTGTCTAGACAAAGAGGAGATGGAGGCAGGTGTGACAGAAGGGGACCAGGTCCCAAAGGAAACCCAACCAGTTGGCTGTACTGGTAAACCACAGTTAATTAAGTGCATCTCCTGGGATCTAACAGAGAAGGTTTCTAACATTCTGGGACATGAGATTACAATCATGTCAAATCTTGCTGGGGCCTAAGGTTTCTTAAAGGTTTGTGGTCCTGAATATAAAATTGAAAGGGATGTTGCATGGGGAATTTCAAGTTCCATCATTTTCTTTTTATTACATTCTCAGCTCAGCAAATCATTCAGGAAAATTTAGTCAAGAAAAGGGTATTCAGATATTTACTTTGAACATAGTTAAAACCAACTGTGGTACTAGTTTATTTTGGGGTATTAGAAAAAGACAAGTTACCTTTGTCTTTTAACTAAATATAGTTTATTAACTGGAGGGAAGCATTTTTCTTTCCCACAGAGGGGTGAGTTAGATTGTACAGTACATTCTACTGTTTGTTTGTTTTCCGTCTTACAGTAGTCTTTGCTGTGTGCATACAGTGTTCTATAGCCTACCTCAACACAAGTCAAATTCACTGTTGGGACAATTTACAGTAAGCATATACTTTTCTACTACCTTG
>OMLM01009375.1:0-13979 GCA_900302695.1 Helostoma temminkii
TAATAATAATAATAATAATAATAATAAGCTTTATTTATAGAGCAATTTTCAAAACATTTGTTACAAAGTGCTTTACGAGAGAGAAAAACAATAATAACAGAATGATCACAAGAAGAACACAAAATAAATAGCGTAGGACAGGGAGGAACTATAGCACAATAACACTTGACCAATTAATATAGAAACCAATCAAGTCCCGCTTGAGCAAGCATTTAAGCGACAGTGGAGAGGAAAACTCCCTTCCTTCTTTAAGGGAGGAAGAAACCTCCAGCAGAACCTGGCTCAAGGTGGGCGGCCATCTGCCTTGACCTGTTGGTGTGTGAGTAAGCATAGATGGAGCAGGGCATAATGATATAGACAACAGCATGGTTTAATTGCAGAGAATAAATTTCCACGGTAACTTGACTGGAATTCATTTATCCTGCTTTTGTACGACGAAGTCAAGGATAAATTCAGACAGGATAACTAAAAAATCCCTGCCTAATCCATTCTTGGTTTTGTGCATCTTAATCTACATCAGTTTGAGTTTAGCATTTGAATTTAGTTCATATAACTTGACTCTTATACAACTATAACTCTTAGAGTTTTTTTTATGTAAATAATTGATCTGTCTGAGACACTGCCAAGTTTGCATTTTGTGTGGTTTGACGTAGTCCCCCACAGCTAACACTGGCATTTTATCTTCTGACCTTTGAGGTTGTTTTTAATGTTCTTTCTCTTGAAACTTAAAAATGGCCTCAAGCCTTTGTTACTGTCACCTAAATCCAACCCGTGTTATCTTGGAGACTGTGTTGTCATTTCTTATCTGCTTTTCACTGCTGGTGATCAACAGAGTTACATCGAGCAAGTGTCTGGCACACTGTATCTCCTGAATGCCATGCTCATTCTGTCTGCAGATGCACGAAAGACCTTGTCGTGACAATGTGCATCAACAGCTGTTTATATGTGCTATGTGATTTAGACAGCTCAAGAGTACTGCTGTGGAAGTTGCTTCTGTTTAGTTGCAGGTGTTTAAATGAATTTAAGAAATTCAGTTAATGCAATGTTCAATTAATTTCATTTGTTATTTTAATGAAATACAAATGCTAAATGGAAAAAAGGTTTACAAAATGATAAAAACAAAAAACACTAACCTTTTCACATTTTAGCATAAAGTGCATCACTTTAGAAATGGCAGTGCTTTGTCATTGGCCCAAAATGAAACCTGAGAAATGTACCTGGTCATTTTGATTATATTAATGTCTAAGTCAGGTGCCCTGAGTGGTATACAAAGATGGTTAGTGAACTTCAAGTGAGGTGGTCTAGGCTAGTCTAGGCTTTGACCTTGTCACTTCCAACTATACATGTTCAGTAGTTAACCAAGACATTAGTGACAATGTTTGTTGTGACACCACCTTGGTTCAGTTGGAAATATCTCAACACTACTGGATGAATTAATGACATTCATGGTGCTGAGAAAATAAATAAATAGATAAATCATAACAAATTTGCTGATCCAGACTTTTCCTTTAGGGCCACCATGAAGTTGACATTTTTACTTATTAGTCGTGACAACTGTTGAAATTCAGACCAGACATGTTGACCTCAGCAAATCGTTGTTATTCTGTTTATCCGATTCTTATCTCAAAACCTCGGCTCTTATAGTTGAAACAATCTACCAACAGCAGATGCAATTGAGAACATGTCTATGGTTTTGGTGAATTTTCCCTTTAATGCAAAGTTAGCGTTCTCCAATGTCCTCCCAAATGCACTCCGCCTTTGTCAAACTAGCATATTTATTACAGCAGCCCCCAGCAGTGAGATCTGATGGAACCTGTCTGCAATATCATGTGATTAGTTTTCCTGCCTTGTGGGAAAACATGTCCAATTCTCTTTCTGGTTCAGTGCATCTGTTTACATCCAACCACTAACATTTGTGGTCAGCACATCACACCTCTGCCAGGGAATGTCACTAAAGGAATATACAAAGCCTCAGAGAGCTTGAATACATCAGTATGCAGCATCATGTTCGGCTGGTCATGTATACAGTAGCAATCACTTGCCATGAAGAGAGAGGGAAAAAAATACATAAAAAGCTGGGGAGCCTCATCCCTCGTCTCCAGTTTGAACATGCACTGGGCTTTCTATTCCCACAGCTTTTGCTTTTGATCCCGTCAGCTCTGAGCGGCTCTCTTGGAAGGGTCACCAGATGAGAGCTTTGGACTTTGCTCCTCCACAGGGACAAACCCTGGACCTCAAAAAGAGGTTAGAAAGAAATCCAAACCCCTATTCCTTAGGGACAGGGGACAGACTGCTTATCAGGGGCTTATCAAGCCACAGAGGGCTATATGCACAGTCAGGCTTCTGAGAATTGGCATTAAAACTGAAGAGGTAAGAGGAAGAGCAAAAATGAAGGGATGAGAGTTAAAGGGAATGATGGGTCAGGAAGAGGGGGGGGTTAGGTCTCTGAGGGAGAGAATAAAAGGGATTAGTTTTAGATTAGATGAGCTTCATTGTCATCAAGCTAGGCATTTCTTTGTCTCCTTAATCAGCTTCTCGCCTTCTTTCTCAAAACACAGGGACTAAACAAGAGAATTGTTGGGATAAGATTTAATTCTATCCCAGGAGTATAAACACTGAAGGGGCTATTTAATTTTCATTAGAGGCCCTGATGCTCATCAACAAATTCAATATATTTGTGGAGCATCACGGGGACTTAGCAGCTCACACTGGCACCTCTAAAAGGTAGGGATGGGGTTTAGTTCAGTTTATTCTGTGTGGAGTTTCCATGTTTCCAGTTGGATTACCTCTCGTGCCAAAAGTATATGAACAAAATTATAATGTGAACAGAATTTAAAAACAACAGGAAAAGGGATAAAATCAGATTCCTCATCCTTACACTCTGTTTTCTTCATCTTGTTTGACATTCTAGCACCTAATGGTTAAATTAAATTCATCAGTGGTCTGCTGTCTGCATAGATATGCATTTCCCCTCCATTGAACTGGAAATATATGGTTTCCACCCGTAGACACACTCCAGCCTGCCATGATGCTTAAAGAATAAAAATGAATGGGTACAAAGATCCAAGGTGGACAAATGGGATTTTATTTGCAGTTATATTTTTTTCCCTGTCACTCGACTGGCACAATTTAATTTAAATGTCACTTCATTTATTATCAGAGTCATAACTCAGTCTAAACATGCAGCCCTACAATCAGCAGAACTCTGAGCAGAGACAAATAAATCACATTTAGACTATTTCAAACGTGCTTTCCTGTAAAACACTGTTCGAACTGCTTGAAACAAAAGCAGCATCACATTTAATACTGTAAGGTAAAAGAAGTTACAGACTCAACATAAACAGGTAGATAGGTTATTGTTTTCTTGTTAGATTAGTGGTGCAGAGCAGGTTGAAACTTAACTGATGTCAAAAAGTTGTTTTTTTTTATCTCATGATCAGATATTGAAAACAGGCACAGACAGGAAATTGACAAATGAGAAATGAAAAATGAGCTAAAGAAGGCCAAAAAAGCTCTATGGCCACTTAAGCTCATGCTATTTTCAATATTTATGAACAGCTACTTATACATGAATTAAATCACTAACAAGCAAAATGAAGCGTTAAACTATTTTAGTTTAGGCCTTATACCTTAGCTAATCAGCCCTGAGTGGAGCCTACAGTTAACTGGCTGTTTATTGTGTTGGAGACTTACATGGAAACTAAACCTTTCAACTCTTCATCTTGTTTCTCCATCTATCTGTGGTTAAAAGCTATTCTTACTTGCATAAAGGAAAGCTTCTGCAATTTAAAATTAGATATAAACTTGATTCCTGCATGAGCTCGGAAGCATAGAAAACAAGTGCAGCTGATGCACGGAAAGCCCTCCGTTATCAAGGCACTAATGATACCTGATTTGCCAAAGCAAAAAGATGTAATCATAACTGTATTATATCATCTTTCCGGTAGGGAAACCAAAGCATATATTGCTTGAAGAAACCAGCCAGAAAAAAAAGTGCCTCACAGATACACAGATGTGAACATCAAATTGCATCAATATCAAAGCTGGAAGAGTGGAAGCCTCCAAGTCCTGCGGGGATTCAAAGAGACTGTTTTAGTAGCAAAGGGAAAACAAACATTCTCCTCGTGAATAAGTGAGTTCATAAGTCCATAAGCTCAAAATAGAGGCATCATTGCATATTTCTTCTCTCTCACACAAGAAAGATCATGTTAGGTCTCTGCAATGTTTCTGGAAACTGATTTAAGTTTAAATAGCTTTAATGAAGCAGGAATTCAGACATCACCAAAAAGTTACAATATCTTGTCCTGATGCATTTCCATTTGCTGGCTGGAGGGTTTGGGTCTTCCATAACTCACTGTGCTTAATCCAACATGCTAAGTGAGGCAGTCACACCAGAAAAACCTGTAACGCCTACGCTGCAGCTTTATTCTTTATATTTTCCACTGGGTACAAAAATCCAGTCTATTTTGTGTATTTGTCTAGTTTATCCTTTAAAACATATTTATTGTTGTTATTTTATAGTTTATGATAAATTGTCTGACAAGCGTGTTAGTGTAAAAAAACATCAAGATGCCAGTTGGTCATACACTGTTAAATTACAAATAAAAATCACAGAAAATTACTGCAGAAATCACTGTGATCTTCCACGCAGCATCAGCATCAGCATCAGCATAGGCATAAGCATGGGATCTTCAGTAACTGTCCCCAGAAAGTCTAGAAACCTGGACGTCATCACTCAGTCATGCAGGTCTGCCCTGGACAACATCAGAAAAATCTGATCCTAACTTCTCTGAATATGCAACCCAACTCCTAGTAAAGGTAATAATCATCTCTCATCCCAACTACTGCACTTCCTCATCAACATGGCTCCATCACGTATAGGAAAACCTCTCCAAATTATCCAAAATTCAGAAGCACGTCTCATGTGTGATGAGCCATAAAGGACACGTCTCTGCACAGGCTCCCAGTGGCCGACCGCATCGGGTTCAAAGCTCTGACACTTGCCCACAGAGAGAAAAAGGTCCCAAGCTTTTCAGCTCAGTGGTTTCAGAATTAGTGATTTACCTTCTGCACTCTGAGCTTCACTCCCGACATTCAAAAACAGTTAAAGATTGAACTCTTCTGCAGCTTCCACTTCTACTCACATAAAAAATGTAATCCACTTCCTTCCCTTTGGCAAATTCATTACCAACCCCCACTGCAAGTTATATAAAGTATACTTAGCTGTGCATTCACAGCTTTACATTACAGACAGAGTGGTTAATTAAACTTGAAATTCTGGGTATTGTTCTTGTTAAAGCCCCATTTGAAGACACAGATAAATGTGCACCTGCTATGTCCAGTCACTATTAGGTAGAACTGGACAGAATAAGTTTAGAAAACTGTTCACCTCCTATGACCATATTCTGCTCTCATCAGACTTCTCTTCCCTCTTAGAGACATTCAGATTATATTGTTAATTTCAAAGGTTATAGCTTCTGATAGTTTAGTTCTGTTAAATGTAACAATAAATGCGTTTAGAGGAAAAGACAAACCCCATTTGATAGAACTAGTGTTTAAGCAAATGAATTAAAGTCCAGTAATTACAAAGCAGTAGTTTGCTAAAACATGGGCCTGGACTTGATTTCATGCTGTGTTATATTTATCCCTTATTAGCGGTTAATTGATACCTGTTGCAAATGACACTTTAATTATTAGATGTCAGATGACAACGAGAGTACAAAAAAAAAAAAAAGAAAAAATCATTCATTTATGTTCACAATTAATGTACGACAAATACGTTGATACTTAACATATCACTTAAATGTCCAAAATATCCGATCTACAACATCCTGTTTTCTCTTCTTCAAAAATATCAAACTCACAGTTTAACATCCAGATATCCGAATCTAAATTTATTAATAGAAAGAGAAAGATTGTGGGCTCAGAACAAACGTCTGAATGAAAATTTAAATACAAACACAATCCTAACCCTAACCAAAGTGCCTTTCCTGCCTGAGGTTGGGTTAAACACAGGTGCACATTATACACCTGCCATCCACACCCACCCCAATCACCTCCTTGCACAAAATACACTGCATGACAACATAATGAACACTTTTACCACAAAAAACATAATTACGATCGCCATTCGGTGTCATTTTTAGAAGACAGGTTTGGATATTTAGAGGTTGAAGCCTTCTGTTAAAAGCTAAGCTACTGTATGTGATAAACCCCATTACTGCAGATAAGACTGCATTAAGTTAACATTTGCCTCTGCTCTGCACTGGCAGTGCTGGTGGATTATGGTTGCAATAATGTTTTAAGTGATTTACACAGAGTGAAACATCAAAACACTGTACTAATGAAAACCAAACAGGTGTAAAAGGGCATCGAAGGTCATCAGTGTTATTGTTTCATCAAACAGCAGTGGTCCCTCAACCACAATTAGCTCCTGAGCCGTTGGGCTTATGAAAGTATGTGTTTCATCCTGTTCCTCTGTCACTGCTAATATGACATCTCCCTGTGCAAAGTGTTAACTTCACTTAAGTCTGTTAATAAGCACAAGATGGTTTCTTCTTCGCAGGGTTGTTGTCAAAGCATCAGGCACTTGCACTCAGTCTATCTTCCAACACCTCAGCTCTTCTGCTATAGAGAGATGGCAGATCTAATGGGAGCCAATATGGGCCAATGGTTAATGCATGAGAGATGGTACTTTAAACTAATGGTTTCTGCAAAGTGCAAAAGCAGGTCAGATGAGGAGAAAGAGCAGTAAAAGGCAAAAAGTGAGAGAGGAAAGGAAATGGAAGTGAGAGTGATTAAAAAAAGAGCAGCAGAAAAACAAACGAAGATGATCTGTGTGCAGGCGTGAGCGTAGAGTTTGACTGTGGAAAAATGAACGCTAAATAAACATTTTTTAAAATATAGCTGCTATTTCGAACTCCAAATAGTCAATAACCATGTGCAGATTGTAAACACACAATGAGATACAAAGTGAGTACACATGATGTGAGTGTTGTAGTTTCTGGTTGGTCTTAATTTTTAGTTATAGTTATTTGACTTTGGCATAAAATGTCTATGGGTCCAGGTACCTAGTAAGCTTGTTAAACAATCTCTGATATGAACAAGCCAGCCTACCCATCATCCACCTTCTGGCTCTGTTAGGGAGGGTAACAGGTTGCCAGACACTCCTCTTTTCCCTCTTCATCATGGTGATGTGATGTCTCTGCGCACAAACCTCCCATTTCTGCCCATATCCAAAGGTTTCACGTTGCTCAGAGGTGAAAGATGATGCTGGTCTTCGGGGCTGCGTTACATCTGCAGAGGTAACAGATAATAAGGAGTGGGTGTCTGACAGATGACCTGCATTAGAAATCGTGTTACTGGCATGGAGCCAGAAAAGGAGCGGTGGTGATGGGAGTAGAGGGTGTAGCGAGGAGGTGCAGGACATATTCATGACTCAAACTAAATGACTTTAAGGAAACCTTTTTACACAGCAGCATTCATCAAGTGTTAATGAACAGCTGAAAGGGTACAAATGCAAATGCAGAGTCTGGGAATGGGGAAAGAGACAGATGGAGAAATGGAGAGAGCGGGGTGGGAAAAAAAAGAGAAACCATCATTGCTGAGATGAATGAGGGTGGTGGCAGAAGCCCTCAGGCGATCACTCAGTCACTCAGACAGGCTTCTGTGGCCCTAACTTCATTATCATGACACAGTCACATCAACACACTCCTTCAGATAAGAGTACGGCAGACTCAGCTCTAGGAAGGATCAGTTAAACAGGGCCAGGGCTCAGTGGCTTGTCACAGATAGGGGAACATCTTGGGTCTATTCAGGCTATGGAGACCTGTCAACACTTCCGGGTTCACTGTGTGGAAATTTTGACACACTGCATGTCAGGGTTATACTGATAGCACCAAAAGAAAGAAGGAAAAAAAAACCCAACAGAAAATCTGAAACAGTCAGCTCTTATAAAGAATTCAACACTTTAATTATCACAAAGTTCACTAAATGTTGCATTAGGAGGTAAATTCATATGGAAAGCTGGCAAAATGTTACACAAAATATATAACTGTAGAGTAATGGTCATCTCTAAATGCTAACTAACATTTATTAGCCAACAAGTCTTTCAGAACAAAACAACAAAATAGATAATCGTTAAAATTCAAAAAGAACCCAAATAATTCAGTCAAGAGGCCTTCCAAAACTGTTTATATACACCTAGGTCCAAAAGTATTTGGGCAGGTTTTATAATTTGTCTTTGTCTGACGTGTAGATCTTTAGCTTTATTTTAGGAGCTTGACATTGATATTGCAGACATTTTAGGGAGAGCACCTCCATTTTCAGGTGCTCAATAGTACTTGGGCAAAGTGCCAACAGTAAATATAACCATGATTTTTAATATTTGGAGGAAAAAAATCCTTTGCCTGAAGTCTAGAGCCTAGGGATGTCACCAAATTCTGACTTTCTGAACCTGGAGATGCTTTGCCAGACCTTGACTGCAGTCACCTTCAGTTGCTGCTTGTTTGCTTGTATGTCTGCCTTCAGTTTTATCTTCAGTAACTGAAAAGCTGCTCTATTGGGTTGAGATCATGTGACTGATTGTGAAACGCTGTCTTATCAGTTTTGTAGCATTTAGATGAATGTGAGCAAAGTATGGTGCTATATAACTTAATTAATCTTGCTACTTCTGTCAGTAGTCACATCATCAATAAACACCGGTGAGCCAATTACAGTGGCAGCCATACATGCCCATGATATAACACTCCCTCCACAGTGTTTAACACATGATGTGGTAGCTTTGGATCATTCACAAGTAAATCTTGGTTTCATCAGTCCAAACAATATGATTCCAGAGCATGTTTATGTGAAACCTTTCTTAAATAAAGCTGGAAGTCTACACTTTTGATTGTTTTGTTTTAACTCCATTGTGGTGGAGTATAAAGGCAAAATCATAAAGAAAATAATTCTTAATGGGCCATGCAGGATCAGGTGTATTTTGGGGTGAGAAATAAAACTGAAGGAGACTTTCAATTACATATTTCAGTGACAGAAGCATATAAATAAATCAAGGCCACAGATTTGCATATGGACTATAGGGAAATACTGTACAGTCACAAGAAAATATAATGACACTGTTTATCAAGGTATCCTACAGGATATTGTCATTGACATGCAAATATGTGAAGAATGTGTCTGAGTTGTAGTTCTGTGAGAAGATGGTCAAAAGTCCCTCCTGGATGTTATACAGTTCTAATCCACAGCTACAGGAAGGAAAATTTGAGGAAACCATCTTGCATTATCTTTGGAATGATGTCAGACAAGTTAAGTATCTGATGTGCTCTTCACTAAGCTGCATCAACAATGCGATCAATTTATGCTAGCATTTAAGTGAGGGGCACGGCATTAGCATGATATGTGCAAATTTAGTCATCTTTCAGTAGACTCCCTTTACTTTATCTACACGCAGCATAATTTTGTCCCGGGCCACACCTTTGTAGATATGGCACTAAAAAAAGACATGAGGCTGAATTTACATTAGTTGTTTAGTATATCATCATCATTACTTTCTTGTTAATTAACCGATGGGTGAGCATCTTACTGCCGCTGCCTCTCTCCAGGACTGTTGAGATACTGTATTCCATGCAGAACAGATCCACTTTGTGTCCTTCAGAGAATGTATTGCCAAAAAACAGGCCCTTGCACCTTGAGCTATGGTATTTATCATAATTGGAATTCATATCCAATTTTGTGGCGGTTGTTTCATCTTTGCCAATTTTGTCCCTGGGTTAATTTAGCTTTACATTGATTCCCATGCTCCTGGGCTATTTGCAGCAATCTATGTCTGATCACTCTCATTTTGATAGATGAGGTGCTGCAGCCTCCTGTGTTTTTGGTCTTAACGTTGAAACCAGTACAGGTGCAAGATGTGAAGGCATCTCATATTATATAAAACTGTGACCTGCGGTCTCAGCACCATCATGGACTCATGATGTGAATTTAAAGTGGTCAACAGGGAGGTTTTCAAAAGGTTAATCAACAGGAAATACAATCTTACTAATGCTTTGTGTTGCCTATTTTTAATGGAAGCATAACAAACAAGAAGGTAATGATGGGGAATAGTTTCAATCCAGGATAGCAAAGCTATAAACCGTAAGGCCAAAGATACATTTTGCAGTTAATTGAAATGTGGGAGGTGGGAACATAAAAAGGTCCCCATCAAATATTTATGCTGTGAATTAGCCTGTTTTCAAATGTGAATGAGAGCACTGCATAAAATATGCATAAGAGGAAAAGGTCATTAGGAAACAACTTACATCATTTTAGCACACTGGGGAAATATGGAAGAGATACAGGAAAGATATTAGAAGAAACAAAGACTGATGCTTTATTAACTTCATTTAATGTTCAACAAAGGCAACATGTAGCATAGGTGCAGTATTCATGTACACACAGACATTATGTAGAGGATCTACAGAAAAGTCAGTAATTGTTGTTGATGATGATGATGATGATGATGATGATGATGATGATGATGATGATGATGATGATATTGATATCAAAGGAAATGAGGGATTGTGACAAAACTACCCCACAAATTAATGACATATGTTGGAAGCAAGAAAGGGTCATTTCAGAAAATGTATTCGTCATCATCAAGCCAATGAGTTGTTCACACTACACAGCTCAGTGACCGGCACTGAGAGGGGGAAGTGCTGCTGTTTAAAGTAGGTGTTGTTTCTAAATGCTTAGAAAGCAAAAGTACTTAAATTAATGATGAGAATGCAGTGGTTGCTGAGTATAGTGTGATCTAATGTTCAAAGGCCTACAGTTTAATGTGTAGTTTGCTCGTTTATAACAAATGGAATTCATGATAAAACAAAGATAAATCATACTCTGATTAGACTGGCACAAGAAGGTGATTAATCATGCTTTTAAAAGAAAAGGTAAATCATGAATGGACCATGATTAATTACATTTTTTGGAAAGCTGAGTTTAGTTTCACTTGCCACTCAAGACATAAACAGTCCAACATGGTGGAGGTTGTGTGATGCTCTGGGGCTACTTTGCAGCTTCAGGACTTAGACAACACCAGCAAGTCCACTTCTGAATAAAATCAAAATGGAGGTTTTGGAGTGGCCTAATCAAAGTCCGGACTTGAACCCAATTTAGATTCTATGGCATGACCTTTAACAGGCCAGAAAACCCTCCACTGTGTGTGTGAATTAAAACAATTCTGCGAAGAAGAGTGGGATGAAATTCCTCTACAGTGATGTGAAAGACTCCAGTTATCGCAAATGCTTTATTGCAGTTATTTACTGCCAAGGGTTATCTTTGTGTAATACTAAAAGTTATTTGCTGATATAAATCATTTAGGTGTGACAAATAGGCAAGAAATTTACAAAAAAAAAAGGGAAGGTGGCAAGTATATTTTCATAGCACTGTGTTGCATATGTTTATAGTTAGTAGCTCAGGTAACTCTCAGGAAATCAGCAACACCATCTGGTCTCATACTGACTGCACAGAAACACACATGTAAACCTACATGTGGTTGTGCACCTCTGAGAGCAACAGCTGCAGCATAGTGAGTGATACAGACACAGACGTTTATTTTATTAAGTATAGTAAGTATTCTTCTGTATATGTACTTCTAGTATAATGGCAAGTATACTATTTTAATACTTTTCTTGGGACTAAACTGGCCCACTTTTTAGTTTATTAAAGTAAATGTAGAGTATACTACAAATAGACTTTTATATATACACAGTTAACTTGTGATTTAATAACAGTATAGTTTCTAGATGATCAAAATATTCTCTTAAAGTAAACTTTATTATTCTTATTACTTTGGAATAATTGGTAATTGTTTCCGTACAGTATGACTTTCTACCATGTTAATGAACTGTAGTACAGCAGCGTCAATCACCACAAATGTGTGATTGTGGAAGTAATAATTCAAATCTAAGGTTACTGAGAGGCAGCTTCTATTGACTTCTCACTCTTCTTACTAAAGGTCATAAGTTTATTTTTTTTAGTTATAGTTTCAGTTATAATTTTACCAACCATACTTAGTCTCTTTAAAAGGTAAAGCACCACCACCAACAATTTGTGACAAATTATTAATTTATAACCTTAACAGTTGTTTGTTTATAAAGTTAAATGAAATGCATGCTGGGTATTTCTATATACTGGACAGAGTACTTAAATATAAGTACAAGTATGGGCTAAGTATACTTTTCTGCATACTTGTCAGTTTACAGCAAGTACACTTAATTACTTTGTCTAGTATACCTCTCATAAGTACATAAAAAGTAAACTGAAAGTACAAGTTAATTTTTAGTTTAAAGAAGTATACTAATAGTATACTAGAATATACTTTTTTGTGAGGGAGAAGTATTGTGTGGCTTCTTCTTGTCACTCTTGTAACATGTGCAGACGTGGGTTGTCAAGTTCTCTTATTTACTTTATGCCCCCTCACACCAGAACAAAAGCAGACTGCACCTGCTTTTCAACCATACTAAATACAGGCACCACCACAATCACTTTCAGGCTTAATAAATCACATTGCATGGACTCAGTTTATGCATGTGCATGTTCTCCTTCCTACGTTTTGGGCAGTTGGTGTAAAACACCCCACATTAAGTTTGTACATCACAGTACAAGCAAACCTTTATTAAAGACTTGTTTGACAAGTATATTTGAATTCATGTGGTAGGGCCAGTGATAACCATCCATCTTTAAGTATGCTCTGCACTACTGCTGGTGCCTGCCCCCCCTCCTCCACAGCATCCCTCTCTGCTTGCTCACTTTACTTCCACTTTTCAAATTTCAACAATGAAATGACAGCACGGGGCTTATGAGAGCTTATGTTTGACTTCTAACTCTGGTTGACTGTGACGGATTGTGATTTTTACTCTGTACTGAGGTATGTTATTCTACACATTTCCCTACATAAGGAAGGTGACCAAAGATGTGCGATTGTAACGTTGTTCACACAAACCAGGCACCATATGTCCCTGTGGTTATTTAAATGAAGATGACAAGTGCTTAAAAAAGAAAGGAACTCCAATATTATTTTGTTTGCAGTTAATTTTTAGTTATTTTTGCTTCTATTTTGCCAAACTCGTTTTTCCAAAATCATTTTTCTGTAATTTCATCAAGTGTCCAATCAGGTAGTTGCGAGAGACTGTCAAATCACAAAACCCTTTCCCACCTTTGCACACAAGTTTAATTCCAAAAGTTTTAATAACACATTGTTAGGCTTTAACATATTCGACAAGGCCATCTATAGATCCTCAATATATATTGCTTAACTAAAGCAATGAGACAAGTACACAGGGTTTTAAAAATTGGAGGATTATCTGCACACAGCCATAAAACAGTAAGGTTAAGATCTCACCATGCACACAGTAATCCCAAGTGGTCTGAGCCATTATGATGAGCTGCCAATGTCTTTAAATTGGTCCGACTCAGGTCTCCTGAGACCAAAGACAGTGGGTCCTTGCACTTTATTAAAGATTTTTTGTGTGCATCAGAATGCCAAAGATAACTTGGAACTGCAGACAATGGGGTCATGAATGAAATCCAAGCTGAGCAATCACTGGTTAATCTCTACAATCCGGATCTTGGTTGCCCTTAGCAATGGTGGACCCAGCAGCTCTACTAATACTCTCAAAGGATTTAACATTGTACATAATCTCATATTTATATCAGAGGCATGCAAAAGTGCTGAATGTAAATAAAGGATTTTTAAAGCCCAGAAGGAATCTCTTTGGCCCAGGGAGAGTGGTGTTGTAATTACAGCTTGAACCCAACTTGACCTCATTGACAAGTGCTCCCTGGATGGCACGGACTACAACATCAGGTCAAGAATATCAAAGTCATATTTTCCAGAGGAAAAGGGTTTATACTTAGAAATCACATATTGAATTAAATTAAAACTGTTGCTGTTTTCTGTTATTATTATTATTATTTTATTTAATTAATAATACACAATA
>OMLM01009375.1:18083-31327 GCA_900302695.1 Helostoma temminkii
CTTTTCCCCAAAAAAAAAAAAAAATTTTTTAAAAAAAAAAAACCCCACCAAAAAAAAAAAAAAAAAAAAAAAAAAAAAAAAAAAAAAAAAAAAAGGACAAGCACCAAGAAGACAAACTGAAGACTGCTTGCTTGATAGAGCTGGGCTCAAAATTGATGATTTCACTGATCCTTAAGCAACAGATGGCCATCGCAAATCCTATCCAATGACAGGAAAAGTACCCTATCCCATCCTGCTCTGATTTTGATGTCCTGGATGCTGTCCACACAACTTGTCAATCACTGACAGAGTTTACTGATGCACTTTGTGTAAAGCATGTTACACATACTGTATCATCTCCACATTTGTCCTGGCTTTGAAAGAAAATGACACTAAATAAGGAAAAAAGTGGTACCGCTTTAACGTGAAGTATGCAGACACTAGCAATGTTTCATGATCCCAGATTTAAGATGACACACTTCAACAAGCTCTTGCTACCCTGCTCCTACCCTCGGCAAACTAGCACAGAAATGCCTGTAGATACCAGCCACAGTCATCCATCACAAACATTTTAGGTGGTGGAAACATCGCTGCACAATTCACACCCTGCTTCACACCCTCAACATGTCTGTAGATAAAGTGTACCTTTGGAAACTTGATACACAAAACCCCAAATGAATTTTTGTCATTTTAGTTGAACATTTATGCCGGCCATGGATTTCATTCAAGCACCTTTGTTGGGACAGGCAAAGACATGCGGTATTCAGTTACTAGATATTAGTTTTAGTTTTATTTCAGTACTGTCAATACTTAGCAGGGGTGATGATGTAATGTTATTTACAACCAGACATACAGTTTGGCACATCAAATGACTAGAATATAGAATTTGCTGTAGCAAAAAAAAATGTTTTTTGTCCTTAATATTTAAGTTTGAATAAAGCTAAGTATCAAATGTGTGCTTTTCTGCTCACTGTGCATTACAAAGAATTTTTAAAACTTGTTTACTATGAACATGGATTTTATGGAACATTGTTGAAAAATAATGAGCTAAATGTCACAATTAATTGTGATATTTTACAACTTTAGGTTATATCACCCAGCTTCAATATCAAACCACACTTCAATATATCCTGAAATAAGGCACTTAAAATGATCCTTAATTAGTGCTAATCTGCACCATAAAATGTCCCTGCTAGCACTTCCTCTTTTTTAGATGTACATATGAGCTGATTTACTAAAGTTGTGCACTGAGTTTTGTGTCACTGAAATTGGCTAAATAGCGCACGCTGTGGATTTTTCTCTCCGGAAATGTGCAAAATGGGGTGTGCACAAAATACATGGAAGAGAAAATGCAAATACACCCACAATGTGATTTATCCAGTATGAAAGCAGTCTGAAACTGAAATTAATACCTTCGAAAGGTGCATGGATGACTGAGGGAGTCCGATATAAAAAATAAAACAAACATATTTGGAATTATTAAGAAAAAATACAAACATATTGTCTTTTTAATGATCCAAATTTAGAGTTATTGGGTGCGTAATGGGCTCCTGCGTTATAAGGGTTAAATAAGTTACTTTTTCCCCACAACCACAGGCCAAGTATTTGATCTGGATCAAATTTTTTCCATATGTTAACGCTGGTCGTCATCCAAACTCTCCATGGCAGACACTGGTAAAAGATGCAAAATCCTATTTTAAATAGTAAGTGATAATTTATTAAGCCCCTTTGAGGCACCAAGGGTTCAGGATTCAGTGTCTTGTCCAGGGACACTTGGACGTGGCCAGAATCGGGAAAACCGGTAGTCGAACCTCTGGGTTTCAGAGATGACTCCACTACCAACTGAGCCACCATCACCTTCGTATACTTGATTGAGTTGCAGGAAAATTTGTGACATTCAGGCACTGAAGTCTGAAATGCATCCGAAAAGATCCAGTGTCACCAGAGTACACAGACTAATGTGTATCATGCTGTGACCCAGGGGGTAGTATATAGAGATTCAAAAGTAGTAGTCCTAAAATAATCCTCATGACCGGGCAAATCCAGAATAACTGAAAATAGTTACGTATTACTATTATTATTACTTCTATTCATAGCAAATGAAAAATGGCAGAAATGGATCTTGCTGCTCTGATTCACTGAGAGCACTTTCAATCCCTGTAAATATTACTGAGAGAACTAATTTCACACAACATGACTACTTCCTGTTTTATAACAGCAAAAATTGCAGAAAACTCCCAAGAGCCACTGAAACCTGGCATCCTGCAGATAGAGAGATTTATTTGACAATAAAATAACAATAAAAGTTCATACAAGACCATCTTGCCATAGAGACAAGGCTAAAAACACAATGAAGCTAAAAGCTTATTCCCTTTGTTGTCTTCCCAAAGGGAACGTGAAAAAGATGAGGGATGCTAAGAGCATCAGTCAAAAACAACACAGAAGAATAAACCACAAATACAACTTACAATAGACTCAACTACCATTACTTTAGCAAGAATTTAAAAACCCACTGAGCTGCCTGTTGTAAATGTACAGGGTAACTGTTGCTGACACAATATTTTCACTCATTCGTCAAACTCATCTGAGTTTCATCTGAGTTGTAGCTCAGACAAGATCCTGGCTGCCCTCAGATAAATCATACTTATAGTATCTGGGTTCACAGCAATATTCTGTACAATGACAAGTAACCACCTGAATTCTGTAGCTTCAATTCAATTAAGGTTTTGTTGTCTTATTGTTTATATTAAATGATATTCTGACCCATCATTTGGCCCCAAAGAAGCACATCTGTCCATACAATCAGAAGCTTGTGGGCATCCATATTAAGCAACACTGTTTTCTGTAGCCATCACGTCATAAAATAGATGAAATAAATGTGATGAAGCACATGTCATGATTTTATAGACTCCACTACAGTACATCTAGTGACTAAAATAAGCATTGCCACACATCAGCTATACTGCTGCTCACTGGTGTGTCATTGAGTTGGGCCTACAACAATGTGTTTCTGAACCACCTGCACCCACACACTCTTCCATTAATATATTTATAATCTTGCAAACAAACTAGTCTGGCCTACTGTTAGCAAACAGCTAGGCTACTTGTTAGCACAGTGTTGCCCAAGTCAACACACATTTAAAGTAACCCAACCAAAACTCTGCTGCTGCTCCTGATAATAATCACTCAAACAACCAGTGCACCATCCTCTCGAACTACTTTTTAGATGTAGATATTGATTATATGTTAGCTAACCTATGCCAACATGCGTTAGCCAACAGGTGGGCCTCAAACCCGTCCAATGCATCAAACATTTAAACAAAGAAAATGATCTTAGTGCTAACTTACCTCAGCTGAAAAGTCTTAATCCATGGACCTGTTGCAACTTACAGTTGCACTACAACCTGCTATTTCTCCAGTCACACACTTTCCTTCTGCTCCATAACATTTGCAGCCTCATTGTTTCTACTTTAAGCTCCGCCCTTTATACCTGACTAAATATAACAGACGTTAGATACTAGTTCCTAAGACTTGGAAGTGGTGATGTTCTGCACATACTCTTCACAGCCAGTCTGCATTGCTCTTGCAGCTTGTCTAGTCCTGCTCTTTAGTTGAGTTGTTATAGTGTCTAAACCACATACTCTACATGTGATAGTAATATAGGACTTTACTTAGCTTATCTATGTGGGGTGCAAAACTCTATTTGCTGTAGGCCTATAACTTCCACATAGTATAGAAAAGTTATATTTTTAATAAATATTACAATAAAATGTGTTCAATGTTAGAATGTAAATGTCCTGGATATTAGTTGCTGTCCCATGTGTAGCAACATTGCATAGAAATTCCTTAAATGCTATCAGTTCCTTTTGTTACTGCTCTGAAAAGGATGTAAGGAAAGATGCTAATACTTGATATAAAGGAGAGATCCTACTAAAATCAACAACCTATGGAGTAATGTTTCCGTCTAAGATAATAAGAATATAGAAGCTAAAAGAAACTCCAGTCAGCAACTTATGTGCTCTGCTGTAACTGAACCAACACTACACTTAGTATTAGTAGTTAGTAAGAAACATACATACTGTACTATCAGAGCAGCCTGTTGGTTGAAGTTGGTTCGTGAAATTAAGATCTTTATTCTTTGGTTTGTCCACAAACCTTTGAAAAACTTTCAGTAATAAATCATCCAATAAATTAACATGAAGAGGGAATAATGTTATTAGCATGTGGGGGATTCGTTCTCCAAATTAGGTGCCAAAAAGTCACTGCTCCTGATTGATGATGCTGATGCAGAACTGTCAAAGATCACCACTGCCAACACATTACTGTGAACACCTAGTAATGTGTCCTCAGCTGATCTCATTGCTGAAATGCAATGTCCCTGCTGAGGTCAGTGACCATGAAAGAGCCCTTGAGTCAGTCTCTGACCTGCTGGGTCCACAGCTGAACGGTTGCGCATCCCTGAGACGTGTGACATGAATTCTGATCAGGCACAGATGCTGTGGTTCCACCCAGCAGGCAAACAGCTGCTCAGGTAGTCAATCAAATGGGTGTCCTCAAATAAGGGCCTAATAAATAAACTTTTCCAGAAATGTAGACTTACAACTAAAATGTATAACGAGGTTGTGTTTTTAGTAGCTAAACACCTCAAGTTTCATATGTTGATGTGGAGCAGTCTCATCCAGCCGTAGAGTGTCATCACCGCTGGTGGATGGAATCGCATCTGGTCATGGATGTGGTAGGAAACTCGATTAAAAAGAACTTAATATTTTATTTGTACTTTTTCTCTCAAACTGAAAAATGAACAATATTAACTGGGAGCTGGTTCCTGGCTCAGGCAACTTAGTTGTGCCGCTATAGAATAACTAAGTCTCCTCTCTATCTACTCATACGCCACCACTACATGACATTAACTTTGTGACTTCCTGTAGTTGTGCTTCTGTCTCTCTCTCTCTTTTTCTTTAGGAGCTGTGTCCTCCCAGTGTGCGGTTGCTGGTCCAATCAACCTGCCCCTGTGTTTTGTTGTTGTTTCTTGTTGTTTTGTGGCCTGTTGTTCTTTTCTCTCTTTCTTTACACTTACACCAACCAATAGAGGCAGATGGCCGCCCACCCTGAGCGTGGTTTTGCTGCAGGGTGTTTTTCCTCTCCACTGTCTCCTAGTGCTGCTTAAGTGGGATATATTGAGTTTTCTGTATATTTCCATATAGTTGTATTATTAATTTCTGTAAGGTCCTAAACTTTACATTGTAAAGTGCCTTGATGTGACCTTTGTTGTGAATTGGTGCCATATAAATAAACTGAATTGAACTTATTTAAGACTAAAGGGGCATAAAAGCAAACAACAATAAAATATGACATTTTTTTGTAGTTGTTGCATATTAGTTTTATTGTTTGACACTGGTTATGAACTATAGCTTAATAAAATTATAATTTTTAGGAAAAAAAGACACAAAAGACAAAGATGCAACAAATACAAAATACAATTATAAATGAGTCCCTACTGTTTTTTTTTCATATGCAGTCTAGGAGAATTGCACAGATTAATGTACTTATACATATATGGCTCTTCAAAATTACTCTTGTGGCTCCTGGGTATTGTTTTTGCACAAGCCTCTAGTCAAGAAGTACCAATGACAAAACTGCAATGAGGCAAAGTCATCTGCAGAATGTTAGCTTGTTACCTAGACTGGTGTTCATCGTAACAGGAATCCTGACTGCTGGAGAACAAACAGCCAAGACAGTCTGGCAGCTAAATCATCAAAAAGTGTCATCTCAGGTAAGTAGGAGTCCATTTAAAAAAAACAAGACTGCGTCCTCTTCTGTCATTTTCACATTAAAGTGAAGAGTGTGCTCATGCTCCGTCAGAAGGCTGCCAGAAGAAAAAAAAGGAAAGAAAGAGCCTTGGAGAAAGTCTAAGTGATAAAGCTCTGGCATGGATTCAGCAGCCTGAGACTGTAACACACACAAAAAAGAGGAGAGTGGGGAGGGTCAACTGCTTTCATTTGAAGAGTGCTCCCATTTGCCAGAACTCAGAACCATATTGTAGTGAGCTACTGCAGTTTTGAATAGGGCATTTATTCTGAAAGTGTGTCTGTTCACAGGTGTTATTCTGTCATTTCTAAAAGCAGAAGCAGATTTTAAAAAAAAAACTGTCAAGCTTTTAAGCGCCTCATCTATTTGCTAGTTCTGCAGATCAGAGAGTATAAGCAGATTTTCCACAAGCTCTCATTTGGTGCAGGATGTGGACAAAGCTTAGAAACAGTGAAATCAAATGTGTTCAGTAAACATGAAAGGACTCAAATGACACTAGCATTTCATATTAACGAAACAGTAATATTAACACATTGATATAGAATTGAATTAGAAGACAGCGTAGCAGTCTTTCAGATGCTGACCAAAAGAGTGTAGGTCATCTGTGTAGTGAGGCGTTCAGGGACTACACAGAGTGTAGGTCATCTGTGATTCAAACTAAACTAACATAAACTGAGGTTTGAATTACATTGTGGATTTAGAGAGTAGTTACACCCTTAGTGTACAGGGCAATGGCGCATCAGTAAGGCCGTACAAACTCCAGTAAAACTCCTAAATGTTTATTACACTGATCAAATTAGATCTTGTTTAGCTAAATAATAATATTTTGCTTTACTAAACATCTTTACAGTATATAAAGTATTAACAATTGTCCAGCTAAAATATTAAGACTGCTTACATGTGTATCAGAAAAAATAATATACTTAGATTTAATATCATAAAAAACTGCATTCACATTGTACAGTAGAACTATCACACTGCTGCACATTGACCTTCTTTGTGATTCTTTCCCAACAAGAAATTTTGTGCAGACACATTTGCTCTTCTAATCTTTAACGAAAACCCATCTCATCACCACTGTCAATACTGACGTTCAACAGGCCCCTGAAGCTGCTTAATTGGCAAACGAACCTTCACGTTGATCTCTCCTGAAATGAAAGCTCATTAACAAACAGTAATGGATACCATCATTTGATTGCTTTTTATGTATTCCACTTTGGAATGTGTGATCAGGTCATAAAAATTGAATTGATGAGAAGTCCTGAAGGGCAGGTGGAGTTTTGGAGGTTCTCTTTTTTATAACTGGGCCTGCAACTTTGAAGTGAGAATGCCCCGAGGCTTGTACTTGTTCATTAAAGGTAAGGAACATCTATTTTTAATCTTACCAGACCTCTGTCAACAAAGAATTCTTTTGATGTACATTAAAGCAGCGGGGTCTTGATTCCCAAAATATAAATGGAGAGAGAAAAGGTTGCCTTTGATATATTACATCATTACGCATGAAAAAGCTATTTTATGTTGCCTTATGGTCAGTTTCACAAATTCATCCAGAGTCTGTTTCTGCTATTTTGGATTGAAAGCGCTGATGATATGAACGGGTGGGAATAAGGAAAGAAAGAAATTTTCTTCAGGACAGGGCATTGTCTTCACGTTTGACTTTTTATCTGTGCTAGCTGTACAGCTCTAAAACTGGTATGGTTGGGTGTTGAGACACCATTCTGGTCCAGAATTAAATATTTCAACATCTACTGCAAATATCTTCTCTAGTACTTTACTTTATGGCCAAAAATACGGCAAAACTAATTCTCATCAGCCTCAGCTGTACTTTTTGCCTTTTGATTATTAGCATTTCAGCATTTTAGCTGGTTGCATCTGCATTCACGGCTTAAGATGTCATGGTAAACATTAACAGGCTTGTTAGCATTGTGATTGTGAGCATGTTCCTATACTAATTTCACTTAAAGATACTGTTGTGTCTTTAGAGTTGCTAGCATACTAAGTGATTGCACAGCTGCCTGCAGCTTCATTTGTGGTTTATGATAGTTAAACTTTTGTGTTCATTTTAGCAATTTTAAGGTCCATCACGAGATTAGAGAATATGGAGGAGGCTGTAGTGCTGCTGCAGGGGTTTTGTTTGTCTGCTTCTTCGATCAAATGTTACACATTTGTGCTGTTGAGACATGAGTAAGTGCATTTTTGTATAAATTTTTAGATCAAGCTTCGTGCTCTTTTCCTTTTATAGAGAGGTTTTGTGCAAAATTATCAAAGAGTGACAGTGAAAGAACGCATGCCACATGTGGCGCTTGAAATTGTGTTGTTAGAAAAAGGAAATTGTATTATGTTTACTGGTGTTAGTAGTTATATAAAGAAATTGAAAAGAACCGTTGAAGACAGCAAAACAAAAACTTAAGTACTTGAAGCGAACAGCAAACCAGATGTCATATTTAGTACCAACAGTAGTGGATATAAAATAATTGATATAAAAATATGTGTGTAGATTCTCTAAACAAGACAAAAACACAAATAAGAAAACATTGGTTAAAGTCACTTGAATTACCTGAAGTTGGAGATTCAACTTGGGGCCAACATGAACTACAAAAAAGCTAAAAGTTTATCAGATCATGTTAGTTACTATGGAATTCCCATTTTAGATATTTGCATTTGTAACTGTAATATATCTTTATTTTGTTTTATGACAATTGCTGGCTTTCCTTGTCATCTTTGTTCTATTTGTTGTTTCATTTAAAAAAGCCAAATTTATTCAAATGTGTGTTACAGACATTTCCTTTACTTTTCAGGATGCCCACAACAGTAAATTACATATCTTGGTGCCTTCTGAATAGCAAAGCTAAAAGATGGACACAGAAAAGAAGTGCAGCATTCAGAGTACAGTATAGGAGCAGGGATATTATTTTTGTGGCTGCCTTTATATACAGAGGTTTCCCTCTAAAACATTCACCCAGATACAATTTTAAACCTCCCTCCTGTAACTAATCCATGAAATAAGTAAGATCCTGGCAATAACTTGAAGGCATGGTAGGCTTTGAGCTGATGTGTGTGTACCTGTGAGTCACCCTGCCTTGAAAGAAAGCAGATTTTCCACTTTTACTTGATGTTCACTAGCCTTAAGTAGCACCAGCAAACAAGTGGATTTGTGTCACTGATACTATTGTTTTCCCTTAAAGAAAATATAAAGTGGCTTTACAATCTTTCACAATTACATGGCACCTTAATTGTGCTGCAGTCCAAAGTCACTTTGGACCTTTGAACCATACTGTTGATGGAGGAAAAACGACCAATACAATACAAAACAATATTGTTTATACACACACACACATAATCTAACTGATTTCAAGCAAGCAAACTGAACCACATAATGTGTGGTTCTAGATTATGTCAATAAAAGACAGAATTGGAGAGCTGCTACCATGCTTATTGTGTTGATTTCAGTGCCTGTGGCTTTATGGTTCTGGTTCACTTTCAGCGTTCTTGTCAGCAAGTTAGCAAAGAGCCAGTCAAGCATTTTGCAGCTGAAGAGCCAATTATTTCTTTTGAAAGTTGGTTGAATCCACAAAAGAAAGTGAAAAGACATAAAATTAAATGCTGGAAACATGACTGGAGTGCTCAGTGCTAATGGTGTTTTGTGTATTAAAGTACTCTATGTATTAGTAGGCTTTGCTAAGCAGTTATGTTCCGCGGGATTTTATAAACCACTCATCCATTGGTTACACGTAGGGGAACTTTTGACTTCATCAGTTTGTCAGATGCTGCTGTTGCAGGGAAGCAAATATTTTGCCAGTTTTGTTGACTTGCAGTATTTATTTATTTTTTTATCTTTTCATCCAATTTCATCAAGTCGCTGCAATTGTGCTCATGCAGATCAGTTCAGGTGAGATCAAGGTCCCACTTTTAGGGAAGAATTTTACTTGGACGTGAGGCATCATATTTGAAAGGGCTTTTTTGATTGGGAGTGTGAGTAAAGGATCAGGAAGGGAGAGGGGAAGGGAGATCAAAAGAATAATTTACACTGAAAAGAGGGAGGACAAATTGGGTGGTGTGATGAAGCAGGTAAGGGTTCAGCAGGAGAGATACAGTGTTAACTCATTGTCTACAGTTAGATTTTCTTGGAACTGTTATGACTGCTTAAACAGAAAAAAAACCAAAACAGTCCTTTAACCAGACTAGTGCCTAGATGCATCCAGGAGTCTAGTGTGTAAAGCAGCACAGGCAGGCAGCACAGCTGTGCACTTGATATTGTGATGATCTACAACAATAGTGCCATCAGCATTCTTGTAGCATGTGCAGGAGCTCACCGTGTCCCACCTCCTCTGCTCTGTTTGTGGATCACCAGCTGGGTCCCATCCCAATAGTTCACACTCCTGACCTCTATTGTTTGGGAGCCATGTGTGGAGCCAAGGTGCTGAACCTACACTGGTTCATTGTGAGTCACGTAACCTGGTGGTAAGCAGTAATTTCACTGCCCTCAAAAAGCTCAATCAATAAATTCTCTGGGTCATTGCTCCAACATGTTCACTTTTAATTGTTTTTTTACCCATTCCATTTGCTCTTATATGTCTTATTGTGGAAAATCCTGTGCAACAGAAATCTATAACATGATGCGTTTCTCAGTGAGATGCTCTTCCATAACGTGTACTTTTCAGTTTAGTTTATAGTTATATAGTTAGATATATTAATAATAGTTAAGTAGGATACAACTAACATGCTTTCATCCTTTGCTGGAGTTTGTTTTTTCATTGTGCATTGCACAGAGACACTTTGATGTGGACCATATTTGCTGGTGATCAAACTTTTGACACTATGATGGGTGGTAAACCCATCTACCTTCAGTGCCACAGATGCTCCTGCCATTTTTAACAACATTTTAAGGAAATACAAGAATAAATGTCACTTTTTTGTTACTCTTTTTTCCAGGAAAATATCAAGCAGCAGACTGGAAATTCTCACTCTGTCACAATTAAGTATTTTCCTGAAAAATCCCTCAAATTAATCAACACAGTACATTGTTTGTCCTTTAGAATGACAAGCAGTGTTTTCTGATTTGACTCTGTTCAGCAGGAAATAATTTGTCTCTGCCCTTCATAGCGGTCACAAATCCAGGAAGAATAATGAGATCTGAAGAAGAAGAGGTATCTAGAGTAACTTCTCACTTCACAATCACCATTAGATATGGTGGCTGTCTCTCCAACATTTCTGTCACCTCTGGGGCTTTGTCTCTTCAGTTTAAACATATGCTGTTTTGGGCCATTTACCTATGCAAAAACTCATGTTATTATTCTTATTCTTTTTATTATTCAAGACTATTTCATTTGTTGTTTTACACACAAAACTGTTCTCACAGTTTCACAGTGGCTTAGAGTAAAACTTCAAAAGCCAACTGCTGCCTTAAACATATTTTCTAACCTCTATGCTTGCTGCACAGCAAGGGCAGAAGACAGGGAAATCAAGTGGGATGTGTTTACTGCTGGGTTTAGTCTAAAATAAAAAAAAAATATGTCACCAGGCTTTAATCTGTGACTTTATTTCCAATGTGCAATATACACCAATCTGGCACCTGTTAGTGGGTGGGATATATTAGGCAAGTGAACACTTTGTCCTCTACGTTGATGTGTTGGAAGCAGGAAAAATGCTCAAGCGTAAGGATTTTGAGTTCACCAATAATGGGCTTGTGAGCATCAGAACTGGACCATGAAGCAAAGGAAGAAGGTGACCTGGTCTAATGAATTTTGCTGTGCATAAAAGCGACATTTTCTTTTTTGCACGGATTTTATCAGTATTTTTATGGGTTGGAGGGATTGTAGGCCTGAATAAGGGAGTTGAAGTGGACAGGTGCAGTTGAGTTGACCACTCTGTGGGCAAGAGTCAGAGTATTGAACCAGATGCGGGCAGCTACAGGAAGCCAGTGCAGAGATCTGAAGTGTGGTGTGAAGTGTCCTTTTTGGACTTGCTGCTGCGTTTTGGATCATGTGGAGGGGTTTGACTTGACTTGAGAAAGGTAGGGTCTGATCTTTCTGATGTTGTAGAGGGCAAATCTGCCCTGGAGACAAAGGAAATATGATCTGAAAAGCTCAGTTGGTCGTCAGTGATGAGCCCCCAGGTTTCTGACGTCATTAAAGTAGACTGATGATCAATTTAAATCGTAAAATTGTGATTTAATATGCACAGACCAGAGCTAAATACTACACTAAGCTGTCTTTAGAACATTCTTCCGTTATTGTGAGAAATTATGCATATTTTACAACAAACCACAGTGGAGGGAAAACTGGAAATCTCTCTGGTAGACCTCATTTTGAATGGCGTCTGCCGGCTTTCCAGAGAAGGCTCAGCCATATTCTACAGGCCGTAATTTCTGAAAATAAATTCAACTCCTTCATCTCACACGGGGGTTTGTGAAGTTCAAGAGGTCCTAATAATTTCCCCTCGCTTTGCAGAGAACTGTAGACCATCAGCACTCGCACCGCTGTTGAAACAGGAGAGAGCACGGATGCCTTGAACAGACATCCATACTCTGGAGAGCAGCACACAGCTGTTAATTACTAATGAAGGACACACAGGGATTTCAGACTCAAGGTCAATTAAATGAGAGAAAGAAACACAAATGGAACAAAAAAGTCCTGGTGGATATATTAGCATGCAATTAAACCAGACATAATGAAAGTAATATTATTGATTTAATTAAGATAAAGTTAAATTACATGCAGCCTATGAACAGCAGAGCTCCATGTAAGGACACGGTTTAAGAAAAGAACTTTTACTAGCCTTTGCTCATAATGTGTGCTGTAATGAAACAGAATCACTTAATTGATTAAAAGTACATTTTTACACAAGCAAAAGATTATGACTAAATACATTAGTGCAAGTGAGTATATTTACATAAAGTGTTGACATAAATATTTTATGTATTTTAACTTACTAACGTGTCTACATATCACACCAACACTAATTATTTCAGATGGTGATAATGAAGAATATTGTTTCAATAAAGGTGAGACTTTTTACTATACTATATTATACTATACTATACTATACTACACTATACTATACTATACTATATGTATTACTGTTACTGTACAGTAAGGCAACTAATGGCAATTTCTACATGTTTGCTTTACATCTCATCTCAGCTAATCTAATCTAATCTAATCTAATCTGTAGAGTTTCCCTAGGACAAGGCACTCATACAGTGTAAAATACAGGATACAACCAGGTTTAGGTTACCATTACAACCGAACAGTCTAAAGCAGGGGTGTCAAACTCAATCAAAAAGGGGGCTGAAAATGTAACCACAGTCTAAGTTGTGAGCCACACAGAATTAACATTTATTGTCTAAAACTGATGATGGCTTAACCAGAAATATAAATTTGAACAGACTGCAACATGTTTTTACTTAATAAAATACATTTGAAAAATTACATTCAAAATATTTTTTCTGCAACAAT
>OMLM01009376.1:0-13739 GCA_900302695.1 Helostoma temminkii
AGGACATCATCATCAAATTCCATCATCATTTAAAGTGGGAGTTGCTGAGTTAGTTACTCCATTATTCATCAATAATATGTCATCAGTTTTGCAGTTTTGGAAGTTGTGTTTTTGTTCATCATTTCATTGGAATGTCTTGTAATGTTTTTGTTATTGAAACTTTTTCCTTTAAAATTATTTGTGTGGTATGAAAGACTTAGCCAGAGAAAGCCTATATAGCAGATATTTGCTTGTTCATAATGAAAATTTGTAACTGTAATAAATCATCTGTGGCACAATAGTAAATAATAAAGTGTGAGTTTATTTGTATGAAAGCAGAAATGTTGCATAGTCAAACAGGTTTTCTGAAATTTAACTGACACATGAGGCGTGGTAAAATACATCCATAAGCTTCAGGTCTGGACAAATAACAATAACAGTTGCCAAAGCAACAGAGTGGTAAACTATGCCAGAGTGCACGGTGGCCTTTGACTGAGCTGACATGTCGACTACAATCACTGAGGCTTTCTCAATCTCATTCAACCCATTGCCTGAAAGGTTGTGAAACTGAAAGATAAAGCACAGTAGCCAGCACAAGACTGTGTGTTGAACAAACTTTAAACAGTTGTTGTGCAGACTAACTTGGCCAGTTTTCAGTCTTATAAGTTTTAGATTTTGTTGTTGTAGAGAAATCCTGCCTTTTAACTAGTGCTTCCATTTCAAACACACAGTATGTACTGTATATGTATTAGTGTATAACGTTTAAAAAGCTTCTTCATCTTTACTTGTCTGTGTACATAGTCCTGCAACTTCATAATGACGTTTCATGTCAAATCTAACAGTCAGTAAACGTGTATAAAAAGGGGTTACCCCAACTATTACACATAGAGCAGAGGTCATTTAAGTTATTTATTTTTGCAACAGAACAGTACCAAACAGGAAACAGAACAAATGGCTTCAGACATTGCACAGGCTTTTGGCACTGTGGTCACTGATTATAAACCTGAATGAACCAGCCGGTTCAGATGTAGCCAGAATTCCAGCTCATTCTTGTTCTCTAGGCTCATCTATCTTTGCAAACTTACCTCGGTCCAGCAAGGTCTTAATTCACTATAACTGCCCTGTCACTCTACCTTGTGTCCCTGCAGAAATTCAGTTGACCAGGCTGCAGGCAAGAAGCCAAACAAGGTTGTAATTCTCAGATAAATTGCAGACACACTCCTTTCAATTCTATGCTGAGCCTACAAAGGCTGCATCCCTGTTGCCACAGGCCCCCCTAGGTTTGTCCTGTCCCATTAAGACACTTATGAGGTGTGAAGGGGAGAGAGGAAGAGAGGAAGAGAGCTGAGGAGAGCTAAATAAATGTGTAATCCATACAGTCAGAAACAAAGGAGGACAGTATGAAATATTAGACAATAATTTAAATGTTTAGCGGTAAACTTTCCCATGACCTTTGTGCCATTATTTGCCTTTGACTTTACATTACCCAGTGTTTAATGCATTCTAGTTTGCGAGCTTAGATTAATTACGGAAACTCCTACAGATTTGTAAAGGAGAGGCCCCACTATCAGTTTAATTCATGTGTTACACTGACACTGTTCTTCACTCTTTATATGCTAAGGTTTTGTAAAAAAGGAAATACCTGAAATATCTCCTAGGTTTTGACCAGTTAGTAAGCCACTTCCATGGAGGTTTAGAAAACTTGCATGTGGAGTGTTCATTATATAGAGAAACTAGAACTAGAGTTATTACAGCAGTAGGATAAGCTTTAACTTTCAGCAAAGAGAGTTGGAGGTCATGGAAAACAGCTTGAAAAAAAAAGCAAGGCCAACAATCTGATTTATTTGTAGTAATACAATGATATACTGTAGTACAGTTCCTCATAAAACCACATTTGTACATGATAATCTGAAACAAGGAAACTACTTTCCCCTCTCTCTATCATTATGTCCAATTAGAAAAATGTCAGTCCCACTGCTGCTTGGCAAAATAGAAAAACAGATTGTCACATGGCATTAGTGTGGTGCTGCAGTGTTTGCAGAAGTTCACTGGACCATCTCTGGTGTCTGCAGACGGAGCCAAATGTGGTAAGAGGGGAATTAAACCGAACAGGGAACATGCAAGCATGGCTTTTGTCTCCTGTTGAAATCATTTATTCAGTTACATATTTATTGACGACTGTTCACTGTCATGTGACTAATTGGAGTCAAAGAGAAGTTGTAAAAAGGTGTAGGTACTATCCAGGTATACACTGAAGCTGTGTGTTTTACACTGACATACTGTATCAGCATCACATTTATGTACAGGTAAGTCTGTATGTAGGCCAATGTACAGTGCATCTCATTACTTGGAGAGTTGGAAGCTTTATTGTACACAGAGAATTTAAAAACAATACAGCGTGGGGATAATTTACAATCTAAGATGTCTGATGGTTGTAGATAATGTTTATATGCATTTGTGTTAAAAAGAATAATAACTATAATAATATTAAAAAAAAATTTAAAAAAAAGACGAGCAAACAGCCAAACCAAAACTGAGTTTTGACGCAGACAACACAAACTTTTCCAACAAAAGGAATGTCAACTTCTGATGACGCATTCCCCAGCTTTGATATGCATGGCATATCAACTGGGTTCTTCTCGGAAATAAGCTGACTCTGTGGCAAAATGCCCTGTGATGGCATGTAAAGTTCTCTACTAACTCTGAATGAAGTCTGAATGACCTATTGTATATTTTCACTATAAGCTGTGGTGCTGCTAAAAGGGAGTACTACTAGTACTACTACTAGTTTTGTAGATCACAACCAGCCTAATTGTTTTCTCATTTTTTGCTCTGTCTGACCTTCGTCCAAATATGTGAAAACCTAAATTGTAACAAAACGAAATTAGATTTAGTAATCATCTTATGAATCTACGCCAAATTTTATAGCAGTCTGGTCAGTGGTTTGCCAACAGACTGACAAACGTTTAGCCAGTTATTGACATCATCCTAATACACCTCACCACAAGAGAAGTAAAAATATTTTTTGGATGAAGGACTACATGATTGCATTTTTCATTAGGCAAGGTAGTGAGACTCATGTGACTGTGAACCCACGTGAACTTAAGGGAAACCGGAGGCTGGTTGTTGTGTTCAAGATAATGATGTATTATTAAAACGCTACAGCAGCCGGCACCTTCAGGACTACACTGGTTCAGCCTCTCACTGTCAGCCTCTCATGTGACCACAACCACAGACAGATGATCTTTCTCTCTCTCTCTCTCTCTCGCTCTCTCTTGCTCTAAATGTTCTGCCTGTATGTCTCTTTCCTTACTGTTTACTAATTCACGTAGTATCTACTCATGTCTCAACCTGTTGTTTCTGATTCTGTAGCCAATATTCAGTTTATTTTTTGCTTCACTTTTTGTGGCTGTACTCATTCACACTGGGACACTGAAGTAGTTAAGCAAAGGTTTTAGATATAAAAGAAAGTGTAAAAGCCACCAGCAGTTATGTCTTGTTCATTTCTTTTTTCTCTTTGTTTAAAATGAGCTCATTTTAAGTCATCTTCCAAATCTCACAACGGATGCCGGGATTGGATGTGAAGGAGGAGCAACATGTGGCACAACTGTGCCACCTCACAGTCCACTGTGCATTGGCAGGTACTTGGTTTATTTCAGCTGACCTGTTCAGTCGTTTGGTCAGTTTAATTATTTTTCGTTCTTGTGGCTTACCGAACCAAAGTCTGTGAGTATACAGTACTGTTATAAATGAGTTATAATTCTGAAGAATTTTTATAACCGAATAGGACCAATAACTCAGTGACTAGCACTTCTTCCTTTTTCATTTTGTCTAGGTGTTCATGGTAGACGTGCACTCTCTCTCATTCTTTCTAAGTGAGTCACTACCAAAAAGTCTCTTCACATTCAGCCCCTTTACAGATCACAGCCCATGTGGTTTTTCAGCGCTCTCACACTGACTCTAAATAGAAAATGTGTGCGTGCAGGTTGGCATGCTGCACACACGCTAAAATTTGCCACAGGCTTCTATAAGCTAAGCAAATGTCATACAGAAAAAATAATCCTCTTTACCACACTTCAACCTGTTTGATTAGATTTCTAAAATGAAAGCGATGAAGCTTAATTGTAGGTCAAACCCTCTACATCATGTCTGTCAATACTGCCCACTCACACACAGTTCCTGTCAACTTAGTTCACCTCCACACTTCATACACGCTCACAGACATACAAGAAAAGAGACAGAATATGTGCTTGTTTGTAACTATAATAACCAATCAGCGAGTCTCTGGCTTTACTTGACTTTGTAGAACTGCTGCTTTGGTGCTGCCAGCTGTATTTGGTTTATGTAAGCCATAATAACCTATACAACCTACAACCAACAACCTATACAGCTATAAAGTTTTTATTTTGTGTTGTTTCCTCAGTCTCCTAAAAAATAAATTTGTGCTTAAAGTCTTTAATGTTTTGATGGTGGCAGCCATTAGCACTCATATAACCAAGTAATGCAACCACGTTTAAGATGTATGAAACAATAGCATGGGCCCATTACAAGAATTTTTTATTGGGTACTTTTGTCAGTGCAGTTTTGACGTGTCAGGATGTTTTATATTAACATTTTCTTGTATCCAGTCATTTCTCAACAGTTTCACAGTTTGACACCAACAACCACATTGAGAAAACCTTTCTCAATGTGTTTTCTCCATATATAAACTAAAATCCTTCACAGTTTCCTGCACTCCTTCTGACTAATCTAAACAGCTTGGGTTTTTTCCATGTTTTGCTGAGTAGCTTTATTTCTATTAACACTCAGGTAAACAAATACTTTGTGAATACTTTGTGACAACTTTACTGCCACTGCTTGTAAATATACATATATATAGGGACTATATATATAAAACACAACAGAATCATCTTCAAATATTAGGGTTAAGACCTTACACGAAGACAAAACCCAACAAATTCCTCTTGAGCAAGCACTGGACAACCAGGAGAGGAGAAACTCCCTTTAATGGAAGAAACTTCCAGCAGAACCAGGATCAGGGTGGATGGCCATCTGCCTCAACCATTTTGTGTCACAGGAAAGATGTTGTACATGGGAATGAATGTGTGGTGTTTAACAAGTGGGGGAGCAGGAAGTAATGAATATTTTTTCTTTGCGTGGGCCATTCTCTGGAAATAAAAAACCCTTCTAAACACTTGTTCTTCTACACACTTCACTGCACACTACCCAGCATGTTGGTAAAAATCCTATTATTTTGATCAGGTATGAAGGAATTGAAGTAATGACTGTTTTCACTTTTTGCACTCAGCTATTGAGATTCTGCTGAGAAGGCGGAGACACTTTAAGCCGACGTTCAGCTACCAGTGCTGAGGTTTTTCACTAATGGCTCTTATAAGAACCACGTGGTCGTATTAAAGAATAACATAATATGTTGGAGGGGAAATCCTTCTGAACATTTTCCACATTGCCAAAGCAGAGTAATTAATTCATTTAGACACACTGGAAGAGGCCAAATGGTCATTCCTTTGTTAAATTAACAGTCAGATAATCTGTGCAACTGCTCAGCCTCCTTTACTTGCATCACTCAGGCTTAGTAGTTAAATTTATTGCAAAACACTACTTGTAAATAAGTGTAAATATGAGTAATAGTGATGCAAGTGCATGATGATTCAATGATTCAGTGTCCTACGCAGAGGTCAACTTACAGGATGTGATTTCCATACCTTTTATTGTGAGGTATTCCAGGGAGGGGATGTCTGCCTGTCAGACTAAATATCCTTACTCACAATTGTCATCCCTGCTGTACAAACACCGAGTGAGACAAATTGCCAAACTACACAACAATGAAGAGAAAACTGAGAAATTCTTGAACCAATAAACAAACTTTGATGCTACCAGCCACTGTATCGTCATTCCCAAACTCTTTCATGCAGAAAAAACAGTTCAAAAAGGCATCAAGGTGGTTGTTCAGACTCTCTTTTGAAGAGAAAAAGCAAACACGACTCGACTGACGAGAGAGGAAACAACCACACACAGCCTTTGACTTCAGGAATTTTCATTGTTTCTGAGGAACAATTAAACCTGTTCCTGGATGCTATTTTAAACACCTTTTGCTAGCCTGAGCAGTGACAATTCAAAGCAAGAACACTCACAGGCCAGCCTGGACTTGAAACTAGATATAACGTAGAACTGAAATCACTGGTTCATAACTTTTATTTTTTTGTAACATCTGTACTTAAAAAAAATCAAATTCACATCATTTCAATCTTGGATTGTTTTCATCATGCTCACACAAATATACATTCTCTAAAGACAAGATAATACTGCATCAGTCTGGTGAGGTCTTGCTTTTTTATTGTGACTGTTTTACTGTCCTCCTGAGTCTGAGACTGAACTGAAAAAAGGTTGTGCAGATTGTAACATGATGGCACCCCCTTTTGGAAGACAAATGCAATAACAATAAACTCCTGTCACTCTTAAGTTTACTGTGGAGCAAGGCCTTTATATCACCTGCTAATCTGGTGGGTTTTAGTCATCAAACATTCAGAGATGGTTTGCTGACCAATACCTTGATGTGAAGTGTGTGTGTAAGAACATGGAGGGCTGACAGTTTAAATGCCAGAATGATATATGCAGATCATTTCCTGGATGAATCAAGATAAACAGTGCACCTTTAAATGGGGAATATGATGTTTGCTTTTGGTGTGTGACTCATTTTAATAGCCTGGTGTCACCAACTCTGTGAGTGATTAAATCTGTGGTTCAGTTTTGCATATTAACTTCTGCGCTCCTTTTCTCACGTACTGTGTTTTGTATATGAAGTACAGTTCCTGGCTGAGGTTGGTCACTGATAACATACACAAACCGTCTGCATCGACCGAGTCTGTGTTGCCTCCTAAATATTTCACAACATTGCAATATAACCAGACAAACAATTAAAGTGAATCTGAGATGTTACAGAGTCAAAGATTTATAACATGCAATTTTAACTATAGGGTGTGTGATGAAAAAGCAAATGTTCCATAAAGTCATAAGAGTTGGTAGTAGTCTACCTAATCAGAGCAAATGGTAACAGAGACAGACAAGGTTACTTCCCTAATCCAACTAATCAGCAGACTCAAAATGCCATACAGACTAAGATTAAGATCCTAAAAGCGCATTTATTTACAATAACTTAATGTGTGGGAATGATGAGCTAGTTCTGGAGGCTGCGGGTGTAGAATGTTGATGGAAAGTGACTGCTGACAGAACTCAGGGAAGGAAAAGCAGAGTCAGGTTAGTCAGAGCAGGTCCACAAATCCAATATGTCTAATCCAGAAATCTATTCAATATTCAATGTCAAGTAAACAGTCTCAAGTCTGATATCTGGAGGAATAACTGAGAACACAACAGGTAACTTACAGAATGGGGGGGGTCAGAGACAGAAAACAGGTTCAATAGCACATGTAGCAGGTCAGGCAGACCAGTTCTGAGGATCGCTGGACGCTGCTTACACATGGGCAGGATAGCAAATGTTCTGGCATATTTCTGTAGTCAGAGAGCCCCTTAAGAAGGAGAGTGCACAGGTGTTAGTAGTTGGCTTGATTGCAGAGCAGGGAGTGAGAGTAGCAGGAAATTGCCATATACAGAAAAAGCTGGCAAAACAGACTGGCAGACAGGCACGCAGAACCATGGACCGCGACACCTAATGACCCTTGTGAGCAAGATGTCTATCTTTAGTCCTAAATTTAATCCGAAACATGCAAAATTCTACACTTCATTGTAAGGATTTATAGTCCTAATTCCAGCTATAACACTAATATCTTCCCAAAAAGTAGACACAAGTGACATATTATAGTCACAGTCAGTTAAATACAAACAGTGACATGTAGTCATGCTATAATTCATTGCTATAAAGAGGTAATGTTCTTATCATTAAACTAGCAGTGTAGGCACAGTTATTCTACCACCAAATACCAGACTGTCTCCAACCTTAATGGAGGAAAGTTGAAATTGCCAAGTTCACTGTGACAGTCTACGACAATCCATAATGTCATATCTGGTTAAAGAGTGAGATACAAAAAATGCAATTGTTTGATAAATTCTGGTCTTGTTTTCCTTATTAGGTTTCTTAAAAGATAAATATAGGATGACCATGCCACTGTCTTTGAAAGGATTGAAGCAAAAAATCAAAAAATGCACACACAAAAAAGCACTCAGTGACACTCTGATTTTAAATGTAAACTATTTAATGTGTAAACCTTTATAAATGACTTTTGATAAAAATTTTAATCCTAAAACATTTGCAGCAGCATATTCTTTTCATATATCAAAAATACTTTTTAACATACAATGCAATATGATACAATGGCAGCACATTTCACCAACAGGGGGCTGTAATCACAGACTTGTGATAAGAATAAAGGTTTTGTAAGAAATTAAGTGGAAGAAAATAATTAACACCAATGGAAGTGTATCGGGACTCATGTTTTAAATCTGTTTAAAGGTTGTCAGAATGTAGAAAAGTGTTGTAAGCCTCTGTAAGGTTGATGCAACCATCTAGAACATAATACTGTAATTAATACTGCTTCTTGAAAGTTTTGTTTTGACTATGGGATGGTTTGCAGACTGCTACCACATGAGCACAGAGGCTGAACTTGGGCAAAACACTGAATAAAACATCTGTAAGAGCTAGAAAGCATTGTTCCAGCACTAACCGAGGAAAAAAGCATTGCAGGAGTGTGTATAACTTGAATACTAAAATTCTACTCACTGTGAATCATTTTCATGTTTTGCTATATTGTATTGTGGTGAGAAGCACTGTGGAGATACCGAGACACTTGCCTGGTAATAGAGTATCCATCTCTGACTAAATGGAGGATCAACCAAGCTGAACGGGAGCCCACATAAATATTCCATTATGTTTCTCATGTATTATCTACACACCATTACATCTGGCACATGATATTGCATAAACACCACTTTAAAGATATGTTCCGGCCCAGCAGAGCAGTGTTTGAGTTCAGTCTTACCTACGCTATCACATTATTATCACACACTCTGTCTGGCTGTGAGCCCATAACGTGTCTTTGGGGATTAACCAAGTTACTGGAATGATGCTGATGTTGCAAGTGAGGTATCAAGGGAGCTATGGACGACCAAATAATTAACTCAGGGGCCACCCAAATAAGTCATATTCTGATAAATTATTCAGTATTTGCAGTCGGATGAATGCACTCCCTCCTCGTATTGCAGTCAACACAATGGCAACTCACTGAAACATTAGTAATTCATTGCTGTCCATTTTATTACCATGCTTGGTCATTTCCATCTGGATACACACTATTACAGATTCTGTGCTTGAACAGTGTCATCTATGGAAAACTGTGGAACGTTGATGGATTAGTAGACAACACTGAAAATAAAACTAGCAAATGTAAAGATTAATGTGTGGACAAACGCCTTACAGCATCAGATAACTATTTTGTCTGTTCTGTGTAAGCCAATATGTACATCAGTTTATAGCTTTAACAGAATGCATTTGGAAGTTTCTGGCAATGTGACATCCCCTCTCTATTTTTTTCTGCATTTGAGTATAATAGTTTTTATATTTCTGATCAATTTAAACACAATTTATATGAATGAAGTTGGACTGAACTGAAGCACCTCTCCAATATACAATACAGCTCACTAGCTGCACATACTGCCTTTAAAATAATCAACCCTTCTGACTGAACAGTTGAGTTTTTTACTTTAACAGTTGTGTACATCAGACCCAACAGCATAGAATAGAATAGAATAGAATAGAATAGACAGGCCTTGCGATGGACTGGCGACCTGTCCAGGGTGTACCCTGCCTCTTGCCCGGATGGATGGACGGAATTGACAGTTTCCACTGGACATTTTGATTTGACATGCAGTTTTAACCCCGAACCTTTTAGCTGCATTTAGATAAAAAACTAATAAATGAATATCCCATGCATTAAATGATAAGTAAAATGAGATGAGATTAGCAAGTAAAAGATACGGTTAGATCTGGAAGTATTCAAACAGTAACAGAATTTTTATGATTTTGCCTTTTTACACCAGCATGGTGGATTTAAAATAAAACAGTCAAGATGTGATGGAAGTGTAGACTTTCAGCTTTACTTTAAAGGATTTCACAAAAAAATATAGCATTTAGGAATTACAGCTTATAAAAAAAGTGACTGACTGACAGTAGATAAAAGTGCCAGCTTTGATATCAAGTATTAGGTTAGCATTTGGCAGCTGTTTGACTGGCGATACCAACATGAAATCTAAGGAGATCTCAGTGTGCGTGAATGAGGCCATCATTAGGCTGAACAATCACTGGCACATTTTAAAGAGAAAGAAAGCCAGGTGAGCTTTACAACACTGAAAGGCCTGGAAGACTACAGAGGAGAACTTACATGGATAATCACAGAATCCTCTCCTTGGTGAAGAAAAACACCTTCCCAACATCAGAAGTAGTCAAGAATACTCTGGAGATGGGATTGTAACATTGTCAATATCTACAATCAAGAGACGCCTTCATGAATGTAATTACAGAGGGTTTACAGCAAGATGCAAACCACTGGTAACATTCAAGAGCAGAAAAGCCAGATTAGACTTTACCAGAAAACAATTAAAAAGCCTTACATGTTCTGGAATCGGGTGCTTTGGACAGATGAAACCAGGATTAACTTGTACCAGAAAAATATGGTGAAGAAAAGGAACAGCTTGTGATCCAAAGCATATTACATCATGTGTCAAACATGGTGGAGGCAGTGTTATGGCATGGGCATGTACAGCTGCCAATGGAACTTACTGGTGTTTATTGATGATGCGACTGCTGACAAAAGCAAGATGAATTCTAAGGTGAATAGGACTAAAACATTCTGCTCACATTCAGCTAAATGCTACAAAACTGATAGGACAGTGACTAACAGTACAGATGGATGACAATCCTGAACATACTATGACAGCTACTCAGCTACTCAAGACTTTTTGAAGGTAAAGAAATGCAGTATTCTTCAATGGCCAAGTCTGTCATCTGATTTCCACCCAATAGAGCAGCTTTTGGGTTACTGAAGTCAAAACTGAAGACAGAAAAACCCACAAATGGCTGCAGTGAAGGCTTGTTAAACCAGGGAAGAGCGTCAGAATTTAGTCTATTTATCTCTAGATATTAGGAAGTCATTGCCAGCAAAGAATTTTTATATATAATATAAATATATATGAAAAAGAAATTATGGTTATATTTACAATTATATCATTTTGCCCAAATACTATTAAGCCCCTTAAAATGGATAGAATTCCTAAAAATAAATAAATAAAGCTGAAAGTCTACACTTCAATCACATCTTGATTGTTTTATTTGAAATCCTTTGTGATGGTGTATAAGATAACACAGATAAGATAAAACTTAAATGATCCCCAATGGGGAACTTAATTTGTTACAGCAACATGAAAAACAAGTAAAAAGATATAAGAAAAAAACAATAATGTGAAAAAAAAATGTTTGTAATATTGTACAGATGGTACGCACAACTTGTTGTACAACCTTATGGCAGTGGGCACAAAAGATTGCCTTCTGTCTTGCTTTTTGGTGGAATCAGTCAGTGGCTGACTGATCTTCCCATCTGCCCCAGTACATTATAGAGCGAGTGAGATGGTGAGAAGTATAAAGGCGAAATCATAAAAACTCTCTCACTGCCCAAATACGTCTGGACCTACGTGTATTACCATTAAAGTTTCTATTTCTGACAAATGTCTGACCTGCTAAAGTGGCCTTGACCAAAACACTTTTCACCATCTCCATGTGGCTGCTGCTCTGTGGGCACTAATCCTGATGTGTCTGTGGTAAAAATGTTAACAAGTCACAGATGTCTGAAATGTAGAACCCCAACTGGACACTGTTTCTTGTAAGAGGTCACAAGCTAAATGTTGTATGTTGGCCTTTTCATAAAACACTTTCACGGGTAGTTTGTGCAAGCAAGTAAAGAGGAGGCCTAGGAAAACACTTGCATGTGATGCCGTTCACTGCTGTTAATTTGACCATTTCCAACTTAAAGCAGAGCTTTAACCACGACCCACATTATTTTATAACCTAATTACTGTAATGATAATGACAACCCGTAATGCTAATCACTCCCTAAACCTAATCAAGTTGTTTTATGGCTAAATCTAACCACACAGTTACAACAGTACTGTCACAATATAAAATGTTGTTTTTTGCAATTGATATTAAACAGTCTTAACTTAACTTAGTAGCCCTCCATCCACGCTAAGTCCCTGCGCTCTGCTGTGTGCTGCTGCAGTGTAAACACAACCCAGGAAGAGAGGGTAGTTGATTGACAGCAAGAGAGGCGGGTGAAACATCATGCTGTGTGCTCATTGGTCAGGGTGTAGTCACGTTACCAGTGTGGAATGCAAATGAAAAGAGTTGCCTCGGCCCACCCCTTCTCTGCTGTGCTCTGCTGTTCGGATCCTGCGAGCAAACACTCAGTAATGGTGTAGAATATTAGGAAAAACAGCCAGGGACAGCAGCCAGAGAGAGGAGCGAGGCTACGAGGCCTTACGGCAACGGTAAGACGTTATCTGCTTCTCGGTAGGGGATGCCACTGTTGGCACCGGGGTCAGTTACAGTTCGTGTTTGTGTGTGTGTAGGAACGCGAGAGGTTAATCTGTCGCACAAGCTAATCGGGGCCCCCCCAAAAAAGCAGCAAGCAGCAGCATTTGCTTCTAGCTTGCTTGCTAACGATAGTTTAACTGCCAAGTTTCTTATGAAGAGCCTCGTATCAGCCGGATGGTGGTGAATAACAATCCAGGCAGCGCTAACGTTAGCCAAAGTTGTAATGGAATTCAGTACCAGCTAATGTTAACGTGGGGAAAAAATTAGCTATGAATGAAAATGTACGTTTAAATGAGACGCTGTGACCTGTAAACATGTCTCTTATGCTTTTGTAGTTTTAGCTCAGTGTTGGCTAAAGTTAGCCAGGTGCTTTCGTGGGAAACCTCGTCTATCATAGGTCATGACCTTTGGTACAGAGGAGGAGTGTAGGTCATGCTAATACTAAAACTGCACTTCAGGCTTCCTGTGACCCTAATGTGATTAAAGAAATGCCACAATAAAAGCTATGCCTCAGTGTATGTTTGTGCTGAGGTACAATGATTCGTCAATTAAAAGATAATTAATCTGCAAGTATTCTGATAATCTGATAATGTTTCAGTCATTTTACAAGTAATAATGCCAACCACGCTGGTTTCAAATTCTGAAATGAAAGGGTGTGCCACCTTTGTTTGTTTCACGTGGTTGTAAACCTTTCTGCTTTTGATGATCGTTTAGTTATTACAAATCACAAAGATGTCGCTCATTCTGTTTCTTCAGTATGTTCCAGTAGTGTCAGCTGCTTTTCACTGTTTTGTTTGTTTGCAAACAGAACATTTAGAGGTTTGGAGCTACTGGTTGGACAAAACAAAAGTCATAATACGAGTCATAGTTTGAATTTAGAGCATCTCTTAAAGTTCTAACACATAACAAACATTTTAAAAAAGCCACCTGCTTTTATGTGGGAAGTTATCAGTGAGACTGTGGGGAGTATGTGTGTGTTCATGTTTAAGCAAACTTTGCCAGGGTAATTGTGTGTTCAATGTGTATAAGATATATATATTTATTTATACTTTCTTTATTACAGACACTGTGAACTTCTTGTGAATCAATAATAACTGTTGGTTTTGTCCAACACCTTAGGGTCTGTGAAGTCTTAAGGTGCTTACCA
>OMLM01009376.1:21390-38223 GCA_900302695.1 Helostoma temminkii
CGTGTACATATAAATGGAAGTAAGTTAGCATACTTTCCTCTGCTCTACTGCCCTCTGTTGGTGTACATGCTGACATCTGATGCAGTCAAAAAATAAACTTCTCTAATTTGAACACATGAATGGAAAAGTTTTTTTTTTTCATTTGATATACCAGTGACGAAAAGTCAAATGGTCGTTTCACAGAATCAGTACAAGTTGAAGCAAGAATGCTTTCTGTGCTTTAGTGGTCTTGATCCTTTGACCCCTCTACACAAGCTTATCCTCCCTGAATAAGGTCCACTCAACTTTTAGTGCTGATGGTTTGACAGCAGGGTTTTTGTTATGTTTAGCCCTCCTTTTCTTGCACCCACCCTGCTGACAGTTAAAAGGCCATCACTGTTGTCACCAAAAAGACCTCTGAGCATAAAGGACTGCTTGTCATTTTTGTCAATAAGAGCTGAATGCACATACCATCTCTGCTAATTTTACCCTCATTCCAAGAGTAGTGGATCTGTATTGCCCACTGACACCAGTGCATAGGTCAGCATCCTTCCTTGAAAGGCCGGCAACACTTTGAAAAGACCTGGATGAGGAGAATTATTCCCTTCCTGTAAGTGACTTTGTGACTGGGATAATTTATGATTTGCAATAAACGCAACATTTTGAAACTCTGGCTAGTTGTTAATTTTCCAATCACAGACAGTCAATCCTTATGCATGGTCTATAAAGGATAGATAATTTTCCATCACAAAATGTCAGGGTGATGTTGTTGAGCTTCAGCCTCAAAAATATTTTTTCCCCTTTTTGACTAACCAGCTATCCAAACCCAAATATTTTGTGTTGCTGGAGAAGATGCTGCTAGTAAGAAGCTGCCTTAGTTGCTACCGTTGCTTGCAGATATAATGTAATGATTTTAGGTCATGTGCAGTGAACAGTGGTCTCACATTGTGGGAATGATGTGGATGGCTGCAACTACGTGTGTGAGAGGTGCCAGTCTCTCATACTCTCTCACACACACACTAGAAACAGTGTTTTACAACAGTATTGATATTTTCATGATGATGTTTTAATGGTTTTGATTAATTTAAAAAGCATATAAGCATCTTTGAGCAGTATGCATTTATTGTCCATTTTTGTCTCTGTCCTAATACGCAGGTGTTTCAACAGGCGTTGCACAGACCGCATAACACAGCAGCACAGTACCTGCAACAGATGTACGCTGCTCAGCAGCAGCATCTGATGTTGCAAACTGCAGCACTCCAGCAGCACAGCCTCAGCACTGCTCAGCTCCAGGCTGCCGTACAGCAGGTCAGCAAACACTGATGAAAGATTTGTCCTGTAGTATGGAGAAAATTATTGTTAATGTTCACCTGCCTCAGGGCATGTTTCAGGAATATGTTAAACTCTCTTTCTATGTCTGCCTCTTTCTTGTCTTGCAATAGGCTAATATTGCAGCTGGCCGTCAAAGTTCTTCACAGAATGGCACTTCATCACAGCAAACAGGATCGAATCAGGCTACGGTAAGTGCAGTTTTAAGTGTTGGACCTGTCTTCTAAAAAGCCTCTTAAGTTACCTTTGCCCATTATACGATTATAGAAAGAATTTGATTTTTGTACCAGGATACTTGGGGAAAGCTGGAGCACGCACTAACATCTCTGTGCGCTGTGCTTACATAATATACTCAGTGGTAGAAAATGTTCCCGGTCTTGTATATTTAATGTCATGTTTTGAAGAAAGAAACCTGTGTCTTGATTAATAGATGTACAGTACAAAAGTGTGTAACAGCTGCTATTCCTTCACAGATCAACCTGACCACGTCCCCAGCAGCAGCTCAGCTGATAAGCAGAGCCCAGAGCATTAGCTCCACTCCCACCAGTATTTCCCAGCAGGCTGTTCTTCTGGGCAGCCCATCCAGCCCAACGCTCACAGCCAGCCAGGCTGCGTACCTGCGCGCACAGATGGTGAGACTGTAGACACAAGGAGCATAGCCAGTGGCACATTTACATGAGCTTGCATACATGCATAAACTCAAGTATATGTACATGCTGCCTGAATAAATAAGCACACTACGGATTTATTCCTCAGGAGACCAAGTGTGTGTGTGTGTGTGTCTGTGTGTGTTGTGTTACGAGAGAGAGAGAGAGAGATTGATTTAACCAGAGCAACCACAAGTTAATTAGCATTAGCATTTCCTGTAAAGATGTGTATTCTCATTAATAACGTGTTGCCTTTAAAAGAAAAGTGTGAAATTATCCACAGGGTTGGTATCCCGTGAGTTAACTGCAAACATTATGTAACAGGTACACTAAATGTATATTCATATTGTTTGTGGGCACAGGTAAAAATGAACTAAATGCTGGAGTAGAGTAGTTGAAAAAATTAGTAATGAAAATAAACACCATTTTATCCTTCCATCCATTTTATGAACTGCTTAGTCCCCGCAGGAGCCGCGGGCGTGCTGGAGCTTATCCCAGCTGTCATACAGGTGAGAGGCGGGGTACACCCTGGACGGGTCGCCAGTCCATCGCAGGAACACCATTTTAGCTAGTGCAATTTTATTAGATCTAATAATAGTGAATTGGATACGTGGTTTCCTCTGTGTCACTTAGCTTCCACAAACACTTGGAGCTGAGAGAGAGAGTGTGTTGTACATCTGAATGAAACAGTGTCCTCAGACAGCTTGGTCAGAAAGTCCTGCTTATAGACAGTCTATACACCCTGGATGGGTTTTAAAGCCTGGTACTGGGCTTTGCGTGTTTAAGCTTTCAAAACTAGACCCATTCAGGACTCAGGTCTGTGTTGACTCTTGTTCCAACCTGTCCGCTCGTTTTTACTTCCTAAATGCCACAAAGCCTCAGAGAAGACAGTAAAAGCTGGCGTTAGGCCTGAGCTGTAGTTAAGTTGAAACTTACAATTCTCAGAGTATAGTTGTACAGTTCAAACACATTATTTATGCATTTATTTATTATTTTATTTTAGTATTTCTATTTTAGAAAATGTTTTCTTAAAAGCCCAGAATGTAAAAAGTCCTAAATTTTGTCAGATTTTTTTATTATTGCAATTTAAGCAATACACATATAGATTTTAACAAATTAGTTGACTATAGACTTGTCTCTTTTTTTTGTATATTTACTCTTTTTTAATAAAATAAATTAATTTCTTATTTGTTTAATCAACTATGTATTGGAGTAAATAAATACTCAAGAATACTCAGTTGCTATAATAATCGATAGCTGCAGACCAGATTTGTATAGCCCACTCGTGCCATTGAAAAGAATGTAATTAGTGCTTTCTCAGTAAGTCTGCTGTTTTTATTTGTGGCACTTTTCAGGCCCAGCAGAGTAGCCTGGTGCAGGTGGCCAGGAGCCTGGGCCGAGCAGTTCCTCTGTCCCATCAGCTCATCTTTACTCCAACGGCCACAGTGGCGGCTGTCCAGTCAGAGAGCTCCACACAGTCCTCCTCACAGGTAGTCTCACTAGAAGTTATTTTAGTAAATTTTAAAATCGTATTACTGTAGTAATACATTTACATAATAAGTTATACCGAACCTATGGCCTGTATCATTCTGTCTAAATGCAGTAAAGAACCGGACATATACAAATTTAGAGAAAGGTGACAGTATATTGCAGACTAGAAGATTTGAAACTGCACACCTAGCAAAAAACAATGAATCAAGAGGAAAAAGAAATTTCATTTATTACTGTAATATTAATGGTGTAATCCTAATATGCATCATTAGTTGGCACAGAAAAGTACATCTTCTCAAATTCTGGAACAGTTCTGTGTAAACAAATACACTGTGAATCTGGCAGTAATTTATTATTATTATTTTTTTTTAAGAATCAAGTTCAGAATCTGACCATTCGTGGCCAGCAGGGGGCGACCACATCCTCCACACAGACTCAGACCCTGCAGGCTCTCAGTTTGAAACAGACTCCTGTGCCCATCCAACCCGCCTTACTGATGAAGAATCCTAACCCGGGGACGCAGGCTGCCACAGGAGGGAAGACAAGCTCCTCTGACAGCCCATCTGATGGTGGGAAGAAGGGGGACAGTGCAGCAGCTACAGAAGTTCGAGCCATTAACATGAGCCGGAATGTCACAGCTGTCAGTGCTCAATCTCTTATTGCTCCAGGTTGGTACAGCACACAATCCCACAGCCTGAAAAAGTTAAAGAAGTGTATGTGTGGAGGCTTCTTACCTATGGAGCTGATGCTGGCGGTGCCATAGGGTCACAGACTGCTGCAGAGAGTCAAAGGCATTCAGTGGTCTATTTAGTAAAATAATGGATATTACTCATATGGGTATTGAGTTAAAATGGTTTATTTATTGACATGATGATTGGTTGAAACCTTTTGTAGAACGGTTTGGTAATTGAAATAATTTATTTTTATCTTACGTGACTGTAAAGCAAACATTTTTAGACACAGGTCGGTCAAAACAAGCCATCAGACCTCACTTTGGCCTTCAGGCAAATTTTCTAATTGTAGACCAGTCAAAAAAATAACTTAAACAATTTAAAATGAAAATTTCTGTTAGTTGGTTGTCAAATGCAAACAGTTCTTCTTTATCAATTCATCAGGTATTTCAGAACTAACAGTAAGTCTTCAGTTCTGAACTTCTTCAGTCTGCCTGCCTGACTTTGACATCATGTCGCTGAACACCACAATAGTGAATCTGTGGCATGTATTTTAAATGCAGTCAGTCAAGTTCATGTTAGTGTTGGAAGACAGTAACACCCTGTGTTCCACAGGAAGTTGATATCATTTTTGTTAGAAGAGTCAAAAACTAAATTTGTTTCCAGTTGTGCTGCTTCTTTGTAAAACATACATAGATTTAGGGCTTTAAGTTTAGATTATTGTATAATGTGTTGCTGTTTATAGTAAAGGTAGATGAGAAAGGAGTTTCTGCACTAGGCACTTTTAATACCTTTCTTTTAACTGTCAAGTGTGACATGTCAGGGCCTGCTTTACAAACCCATTCATTGACTGATGAAGGGCTGAAACCATCTGTATTACTGTCAGTGTGCTGGGCTTTGGAGCAGTTGAGTTGCTTTGTGCATTAGAAACTGTGAAAACCACTCTGCCATGCTAGAGTCTTGCTAAACCAATTATTGTGTAATTGAAAGTCAGCAGCTGTTTTTTTTTTTTTTTTTTTTTTTTTTTTCCCTTTGTAGTGTGACTATGCCAGCAACACAAGCTGATTAAGTCAAATTAAGTCCAGTTTGTTTACAAGCCCCATCAGAAGCATTCTCTTCAGGATGGTCCTAATAAGGCACATTTTAAATTACATTTTACATTAGAGTTGATAGTGTGGACAGTACATGAGCCTTGAAGATGTGTATTTATTGTAACCAAACCGTGTGCTAATGACTGTAAACCTTATATACACTGGAGTAAACAGTGTTAATGCATGAGGTTGTTTTTGTATACATATTCAGATACGTGTCTGTGTTTTGGGGCTTATGCCCGTGAGAGGAGGAGGGGAAGGGATTATATGAGTGTGTCTGTGGACAACTGTGTCTTGCTTTGTTGCAGTAATGGATTCACATGAAATGAAAGGGAGAATTGAAGCTGAAAATCAGGCTGCATGCTGTCTGGGGGAAAAAAAACACACATTGGTTGCCATAGCAGCAGGCCGTGAGGGACAGGTGTGCACATGAGATGCTGGGGAGCTAATGTACTGTGGATCAGGGGGAAGAGAGGCCGTATAGCTTGCTAATGAGCTTCAGATTAGGATAAACCTTGGATTTAACTCGACTGTGTCTAGGTCATTATACATTTTGATAACACTAAAGATTTTCATACTTAGATGCGACTGTCTTTTGTACTGTAAGTCCAGATTTCACCAACTGTCACGATTGATGCTTAGTTTTCAGTTATTTGTTAGTGGTTAAGCGTTTTCCCTACCATTATATTAGTGGGGCGACACGGCCCCCCTTGAAGGTTATGTTAATTTTTAAAAATCTTATCATCTATATAGGGCAACAATTACAACAAAGTCATTTAAGGTTAGGGCAGGAATGTTATGGTATGTGAGCTGATTTGTGTTTAAAATGTGTTGATTAAACCACTGTTAGATGCATTTGTTTGGCAAATAATTTAGTTTATAACTTTATTTTTTGGACGCATTATCAATATGTATAGGATGTGTCCAGTAATATTATTATTATTATTATTATTATTATTATTATTATTATTATTAATGATAATAATAAATAATAATTAATTGATACTTTAATTAGGCCTCTTGGGGAAATTCTTTGTGGACAGGCTGCCCTTTTGGGGACCTAGGGGTTTCAAAGGTGACTGCCCTACCAACTGAGCTGGTTTAATCGGCATAGTATGCTAATTAGCCATGTGCTCTGATTGTAATATGTAAATCAGCCACGTGGAGTTTGTCGTCTGTGTATCAGTCTCATCAGACTTATCATCTGATGCCGATATATAAATATATAAAAAAAACTTCCAAATTAATCAACCAATATATCGCTGCGGCCTATAAATCCGACCGACCTCTAGCTTTATGTTACTTACTTAGTTCTCCTTTGCTCTATTTATGCACACACAAACAGACACATGCGCGCACACACACAGGTGTGCACGCTCCCACCAGTGGACAGAGAGTGCATGTCAGAAAATATGTCGGTGTCTGTCTGTAACCCTAAGCCTGCATTACCAGTGGCTTACTTGTATGCATCTTGCTCAGATGTGTATACTTTTAACAATACTTAAAGTTACAATATGCATGTTCAGCTAGCGCTAGCGCTAGCATGAGTCTCTGAGTGCCACTGACACGCTTTGCCCAGTGCTTCAGGCAGTTATTCATATGAAATTACAATTAATTTGAATTGAACAGAAATAATAAAAAATTCTGACTGCTTAGAAAGGCAAGCCTTTCTCAAAACATTTTAGAAGCCAGTATCTCTTCACTGCAGCCAGGCTGTTCAATGAGTCCAGGTTACAGGAGCCTACTACTTTGATTTGAAATGAAACATTCAAGATGTACTTGAAGTGCAGACTTACACTTTGTGTTTGGTCAAAAATACTGGAGGAACTATAAAGGAATTAACAACCACCTTCTGTATTTGGGCAATACAAGTTCTAAAAGTTTTGATACTTGTTCTATGACTACTTAAAAGCATGACAAAACAGAAATTAATAATAGCAATAAAAAGATAGACTCACAATTATCAACTTGCAAACCACATCAACAACTGTAATTATTTATGTACTGTTGTTAATCAAAGTCATCTTTACTTATGTTAAGTGTGGCTCAGCAGAAATTTGTCTGGCTGAATCTGACAGAACAACAAAATGGATTTAGTGTGGTTAATTGTGTTACTACTTTTGGTCGGTTTGTATATAGCTATTACGAAGATGGCACATGAATAGGAATCGGGCTGGAACCAGAGTCCCTTGGCAGGAGAGAGACACCTTATTATAAAGTAACACAGCAGGGAACCCCCCCCCCAAAGCACCATGCTTGCTGATTAAAGGGAGCAGGTCTGCACATGATGCCTGTGTCTTGGCAAAATAATGTAGCTGATAGCAATAACAGTTGCCAATTTCACTTAAAAACACATAATCTGGAAGGGCAAGAGGAATAAATGCTTGAATGCTCCCTTTTCGAGATGAAAACCTAAACCAGGTCTATTCAATTGGCGGCCCGTGGGCCAGATGCACCCCAGAAGTGACCCGCGAGTAGCCCAGCCCATGGTCCTGCCAGAAACGCAGAAAAAGCCTCACAAAAAACCATATCGTGAGTCTCCAGGAATTTCTACAATGCATGCAACATGCTGCATATCCTAGCAACGTTTAACCAAAACACAGCGCATTGTGAAAGTGTCAGTACAAGCTTGCGGTCAGGCATTTATTTTCCCACCAAATTCAAACGCCAGACCAATGTGCAATGAGTGTGTTGCAGTAATTTTCTTGAGGGATCTCAGAAGAGGGCTGCAAAAGTGCAGCTTCATTTTGTGTATCTTAGATCTTGGTAACAAAGAAAAGGACACTACAGAGTTTGAAACCACCATGCATCCTAGCTTTTGTGGCTACATACTTTTGCCAAAACTCCTGATTTGCCTAGGAGACTCCCGTTTTTCCCTTTCCATTTTTCTTCCATGGCCAAATCTTTCCAATTTATAACAAAATTTCTTCTTCAAAATCTTTCCCATTTAACAACCTGATCAATTTGCTGTGCATTATAAGGGTATTAATTCTATGCTTATCAAACTTTTTAACATAAGCGCTGTGGCACAAATATAACCGTGTTTTATTACTGATTTATTCCTTCATCCTGTCTCTCTCTTCAGAATCTGCTTAGCTTGCTCAGCTATGCATCGCTCTCTAATTAATGGTGCGCTTACTCACAGGAGAAATACTTGCCAACTTGTTTCCACAATGACTCGCTAGTTAGCATTGTTAAAGTAAAAAGTAAAGTTGAAGATTTGGGGCAGGTGAAAAAGTGGCACAGCATAATTAATATTATTAAATGTTTATTTCAGATGTTTATTTCAAAAGGGATATATAGCTTATATTGTAAACTGTACAAAAAGACAAAAATAAAACTTAAGATTCTGTTCAGTTATAGCTGTTTTGTTTTATGAACTTTTTGATCGATCTGTGTCAAATTTAAAAGGGGAAACAATAAGTAAACATGGTTTAAAACTTTTCATCACTGGCTGCTAAAAACACCTCAGTTGAATTTCTTGGTTTTACTTAACTGAATACGTAGTTCAGGTCATTAGCCCTGACCTAGACTAATAAGATTCATATAATATTATGCTTGTACAAATAATTCAACCTGTTTTGCCTTTGTCTGTTGTCTTTTAAACTATCCACTTTGTTAGTTTATTCAAATAATTAAAGGATCAGGGTGGAACTAAACTGTACACACACATGTCCAGTGTACTGCTGCTAGAATACCATTTCTTTTATTTCTGTTTACTTTCAGGTCTTTTGTGGAACAATGGTGCATTTAAATCAATCAGGAACTGGATAAATTTAGCTATTGTTCCCTTAATGCTAATCCCTACTGATAGTGTCTGCAAACCAGATTTTGAGTTGTAATGAAGTGAGGAAAGATGGTGTAAGGCCTGCTGTTGCTCTGTTGTTTTATGTTGGAATGTGTTTCATGAAGGAAAGCCAAAGCGGCAGCCAGAGACAATGTGGAAACTAAGGGATTTTCCAGAGCCTGGTGCTACAAACTCATCAGGAACATATACTGTCTTCAACCACAGGACATTGCACAACTATGCACAAATAGAGTAAGATATCTGAACAGTAATGGGGGAGTAGAGGCCAGTGGCACATACTGAAGATTGCATGTGTATAAATGTGTGTGGGCGTGGGGCCTGAGTCATTCCAGTCCTTAATCCCAAGACCTTGAGGGTGAATAGCATTTAAATGAATTCCCCTGTCCTTCTCTTCTTCCAAGACGTCTCTCTGTTCCTCGTTAGGGGCTTGAGAAAGTTGTCAGGATTCATAGGGAAGGCGGGTTGTATCCAGTGTGTCGTGATTCAGAAATCCCCCTCCATCACTCACATTGGGGCTGAGAATCTAGTGACATCTCCTCATAGTGTGATTCAGTTTAGATTGAGGATGCTGCTGTACAAAAACACCTTTGATTAATTTTGACTGTCGGATTTTGGATTTTGGTTTTCTTTATGGTTTAATAGCGGGCAGCACGGTGGTGTAGTTGTTAGCACTGACACCGCAAACCAAGAAGGACCTAGGTACCATTCCATGGGTTGGCTGGGTGTCTTTCTGTGTAAAGTTTTGCATGTTGCAGTTTGGCTATTTGGTGACGGTAAACTTGGTGACTTTGGTGACTCAAAATTGCCTGTAGGTGTGTCTGTGTCTGTCTGACTCTCAAGGGTCCAGCTGCGACCTTTGAGAGGACAAGCGCTAAGGATAATGCATGGATAGATGTGTAAAAACACAATTTCAGGAGCATGATCATTAATAGCCATCATGACAAAATGTAGACTGCAGATCCTTTCTAACTTGTGGTTTAACAAACCTGCTCCATTATCCTTGCAGTGGTCCACAGTACATAGTCAACTTAAATTTTCTAAGTCACACCTGTTATTGTCTACTATAACAAAAGTATTTATGTTTACTAGCCAATAAGCCTAACTTAAAGTCTACTTACTACCTTTTTTCAGAGTCTTAGGTTAACTCTATTAGCGATGGACTTTCCATAGCTTTATAGTCTATGTAGATCTAGTTGTTGCCTCAGTCATGGGTTTAAACCCACCAGCCAGCTGTGGCCTTTCTGTGTGGAGTTTGTCACCTCTCCTGTCAATGTCTGTGTCAGTTTCCTCTGGGCACCTCTGAATGGTTATGTGACAAATTTGGTTTCTGCCCACAGTGTACCCAGCCACATGCCCAGTGAAAGCCCACGACCCTTGACAGCATAAGGGTAATAGGTAATAGACAGATATGTTAACATGCAAGTTCTTAGGATTTCAACTGTAAATATAGCTTATCTGTTGTTCTAAGGCAACATTGTTTAGTGCCATCAATTCAATTCAATTCAATTCAATTCAATTTTATTTATATAGCGCCAAATCACAACAAAAGTCATCTCAAGGCACTTTACAGTGTAAGGTTTAAGACCTTACAATACAACTAAATAATAAGGAAAACCCAACAAATCCCCCTTGAGCAGCACTAGGCAACAGTGGAGAGGAAAAACTCCCTTTTTAAGAAAGGAAGAAACCTCCAGCAGAACCAGGCTCAAGGTGGGCGGCCATCTGCCTCGACCGGTCGGGGTGAGTGGAAATCATGTGGGAATATATATACATATGAGAATATCTGTTTGCCAGTACTTTGTTAAAAGCATACAAAACTTATGACATTAAAAACAGACATCAGACATCATATAGTTTTTGAACTTTTGTTAATGGTGAGCATGGTGAACATTAGCCTCCTAAATATTAATGTCCTCATTGTGAGCATGTTATCGTGCTGATGTAAAATTACAACTGTGCTTGAGTTATAAAAATTATAGTGCTGCAACCACAGCTGTAGATTTTTATTTGTTGTTTTTTATTTATTTTTTAGCCAACATGTGTAAAAGGCCACTGAGCAAATCTGCTGATGAAAACCATGTGATACAGACTAAAGTTTTGGAAGAAAAGGTAGTGACCTAGCAAGTGGAACTTGCTTTCATCTTGATTGATAGTTTCATCTTGGGCTGGAGTTGATTATTTATTTATCTAAACTATATATCTGTAAACTACATTTAGAGTTTGGACTTTTGATTAGAAATTTCACTTTCAGTTAACCATTATATGTGATAGGGAGAAGCAGCAAATGACGAGAGGGTGAGAATATGGAGCGTTTTTCAGTTTAGTTATCAGGATAGTTGCTCATTATTTGTTGATCGACTAGTTTTCTTAATCTACTACTTCTACTACTTTGCCAAAAAGTTATTTGTATGATATTTGTTTTATTTTTATGATATTGTGGTTATTGCACATACTCTTAAATTGTTTTATAGGTGACTTCTTAAAATTCAGATTAAAGTGTTCTGTGCATTGATGCTGAATTTATCAAAAAAAATGATGCATCCAATAATCATTATTATTTTTGCCACCCTTGGTGAAGCTGCACAGTTGATACATGTTATTATTCCCTAAACTGTCTGTTCAAATTGCTTGTCAAGTTTGAACCACCTTACAAGGCAGCATATCTCATCTACACCATAATCAACCAATTTATGTGTTAGTAGGTTCCACTGTGTCTCACCATGTGAAAAAGAAAACACTTTGCAGCAGATCCTGTAGCACTGAAAGAGCTAATGACATGCAAAGTTTACTGGATAGAAACATCTATATTTTCCACAGCAGGCTAAAGACTGTGGTTAGTCTCTAACAGGGAAACTTTGAAACCAGATGGAGCTTATCCCACACAAAATATCATTAAATGAACAAGAGGAGGAGGAGGAGGAGGCAAGGGGATTTGATATGTTAGTGATATGCTTGGCAGTTTTCCATGTTTGGATTTATTGGATGGTTTATTAACATCACTTAACACCACCTCTGTGTTCACACAGATCATATCACAGGAAGTACAGTGTAAGACCTCTGTGGAGGATAGTTGTTACGGTTTCTTGGTAGAGGTATTAAGACATTAAGGAGACAGCAGAACTGCTGGGACCCACTGACTCATCATTAACTCCGTAAAGACAGTTGGCTCCGCATGTTCGTTCCTGAGGCATTTCTAATATTAGACTAGCCTTAGGCTTCTTCTGCTGAACACTCTCCCAGTCACACATGCTCCCACAATACAAGATTGATGTGTCTTGGGCTTTAAGGCATGTTATGAGTTCAGGATGTCTTTTTACCCACAACAGCACCGACAGGTGGTGACAGGCCATTTAAAACGATTTGTGAGTAATAGTCAGGACAAAACTGCAACAGCAGACTGCGTACCTTTCAACAAGATTTTAATATTATATCCTGTCAGCAAAGGGCACATGGGTGAAGGCAAACCGTCAAAACAAGCTCCATTGTGCAGACGACTACATTTTTTTTTTTTTTTACTGTCGATGAGTTCTGGCACATCACTCTTAATATACATGGAGTTTGGACAATTCAGTGCACATTAAATATAGGAGTGCTCATGGTTTGTTGCAGGTCACAGTTCGGCTTGTAAGAATCATTCAAAAATTTTTTAGACAACAGTAATATAGTATTTCTTATCGAATGACATGGAAATTACTATTTGAATCATTTCTTAACCCATTTAAAAAAACAGGTCACTACGGCAGTGTCTTCAGATTAGTAGTTTTGTCTTATCAACATTCAGAAATGGTCGGTCAGTGTCAACCCAGTGTCCTTAAAATATGTTTCTGTACAACTAACCTGCTGCCACAAATATGTTTTTGTGGGGAACGTCATTACATCGCACTTGTTTTATCAACACATACTGTTTTGTTTGGTGCAAAGATATTCACAGCAAAATGTCAGCACAACATACAGTTGTACTGCAAGAAAAGTAAATTCAGTAGTAATTTGCCGATCATCAAAGTTAGCCCCCAAATTGCTTTTAAGTAATAGATTTGTAGTGTTTTTTTCTAATCACTACAACTCACCAAAACACAAATCTAATCTTTGAGTCTAATTAAATGGGAAAACCAGGAACTTTAATTTGTGAATGAGTATTGTCCAATCAGCAATTTTCAGTGCTGCAGGCTGCACCCCACAAGTTCCTGGATATTCAGACAGCGCTATTCAAAAAGTACTTTTGGAGTAAAACTATCCCCCCCAGAATTTAATGTAGGTCTCTGCCCTTCATTAGAAATGCAGTGTTGCAACTAAGTTCTCAAAAAGATTCTACAGGGAACATTCATGTGATAGAAACACATTTAAATTAAAATCACCATGTGCCAGTTTTGAAAGAGTAAAATTATTTAATGCTATTCTGTGGCTCAAGTAATAAAATTGTCAGAGAATCTATTGTGTAATCTTAAAACCAGATATCACTGGTATCACCTAATTTCAAAGAAAAAATAAGCTGTGAGTGGTTAGTTGATAGTGAATTTAGAAACCACAGAAGTCTCTGTTTATCATGGACATAGCAGTTTGTTGGCTACATTCATAATTTTATTTAAAATAAGTGTTGTGTTATTTTTTTCCAGCGTACACCCAGATTCAGCCACACTCCCTGGTCCAGCAGCACAAGCAACAGCAGTTTGTGGTTCATCAAAGTCAAGGTTCCCAGAGGACTACGGGCCAGCTGCTGCAGACAGCCTCAATTCAGCCGTCACAGCACCCTGTCCCTGTGTTGCCCAAACCTGCTCCACACCAGGCTTCCACGCCCAGCCAGCAGGCCACCATCTTCCACTCCACCATCAGCCCCCATGCCCTCCACTCCTCCCTCAGCCATGCCAAAGCACAGCCCGTCCAGCTCACTGCCATCAATCTTCAGATACAGCCAACAGTGAGTACAGTTACACGTGCACAAGACTCAAACAAAAGATTATTTGAACACCATGTTTTTTGTTCACTTAAATGTAACAGTAATGAAATTAAAACCTTTAGACAAAATCAGATAATCACACAGGGAATTATAGTTTTTCATTTAGCCAGGTACACATTGCATTTGGTTTAGATTTGACAGACAGGACTATATTTAGACACGTACCATAAGGGTTTCCCTGAATCCTTTCATATGATAATACTATATTTTATGTGTTGTTAGTATGCTAAAACTGTAGGAAAATGTCTTTGAGATCATCATTGCTACCAAAAAAATTATTCTGCCAAGTTTTCATGGACATTCAAGTTATAAGAAAAAGTTATTATCTAATAAAGGCAAATAAGAGTCCATTCTCCAAAATGCTGCATGTTGTATTTAAATCCTACATTTGTTCTTGATGTTGTATGTCTTTCTGTCCTACTTAACATCTCAATGTTTTTCGTTCACATTCTTGAATGTGATATTTTAAAAGTGGTAACCAACAAAACAAAAACTACTCTACCACAATATCTATTTCAATTCCAAGGCATACATTTAAAAAAACACAGGAATCTTCTGCGTTTGGGACTCCTGGTACAGTATTTTCCCACTGGGGTGATATTTTCCAAGCCTAATGAGTTTTCAGTTTTTGAATCACTGACATGCCAACAGCTGATGCAACTATTTATTAGTGTCTCACATGTTTTTCCCTCCTCATGCATGTCTTAGGCCTCTCGAGTAGTTCAGGACAGTAAAGATAAGCCAACTTCACTGGTCGTCAGAGAGACGTGTCCAACCCCTTCCACACAACAGCAGCAGCAGCAGCAGCAGCAGCAGCAGCAACTACTACCACCACCACCACCACCACCACCACAGAAACCTTCACCTTCACCCTCACAACCCTCCAAACCTGTAGAGCAGCCCAAGGTCGACACAGTCACACCACCTGTTCAGCCACAAGGTAATGATTCAGCACAGATTTTCTAGGCAGCTAAAATGCTGGGGGTATTCAAATGCTTTGCTACATGAACTCTTTAATCCAATACTCACCAGAACAAAAAGACTCATAGCACATTAAATGTGTTATGTTAATTACAAGTTTTCATCTCAACACTGATAAAATAATCTTTCTTCTACATGAATTGGTCAACTCTTGCCATCTCAGTGGAGGAAAAGTAGATCGGTTTACTCAAAACATGTTTTAACAGCTCATTTAGTTCCATGTTCCTCATCTCTTATTGCTTTCCTCTCTGATTTCCTTGAGTTGTGGCCAATTATCTAACCTGAAAACCTGATACTCACAGTCTAGTCACTGGTCTCCTATGTATAAAATTCTTAACACTCCCAGAACATCGGTGGAAAAAAAAGTAAATTATGGAATGAATACAGTAATGAAATCTCAGACTCATAGCAGATGTTGATTTACTTATGTGTAAATTATTACCTGGAGATTATAATAAGCACGTTTTGTGCATGCTGTGTTTTGTAGTAGTGTGTAATATTCATCTGGCTAGCAAAATGTTGTCCACACCATTCCACCTATTTTCATATTTTCCTCTATAATTGTTTATCGTTCTAATTTCACTGGCTGCAAACACTTAACAGGATGAGTCCTTTACAATGTCATCAGCTACTGTTTGATAGTTTTCTTCACACATGGCAGTTCAGTGACATGTTACCTGCTGTGACATGTAAATGAACAAAGGAACAGAGGAACTAAGACTTAGACAGTTACAGGACATGCTTTGTCCATTAGACAATGCCTGAAGCATTTTTGTATTCATACACACAGTTGCTCAAAAATATCTAGTTTTTAACTTGGGGCAAAACTGTGTAGATGTCCTCACTGGCAACAGCATATTTAAGTAATTAAATGTGGATGCAATCCAAAGTACTATACGTATAATCCAGTTAAAAGAAATGTTTTAAGTAAAATGTGTTTTTATATTAGTTTTCTCTGTTTGTTGTGCACATTTAATCAGCCTGATGGTTTGGATAATGGGAATGTTCTGATAAGTGATTGGACATGCACGGTCAGAGTTACTGTAAGGGGATGAACATGCAGCTATTATAGTCTTTCTGCTTGGCACATAATTTTAGGTGTATTTTAGAACTTTTTACATGGATTGGTGTCTATAGTAGTATTTCTCCTCAATCACTGGACATTGTGTTTCTTGTAAAATGAAACTGTCTGTAAACCACAAATTGCTGCTGATGGAGACAGAGTTGGGTGTGATGTGGACCACTAGAGTAGGAAACAATTTTTGTAATAGGAAAATTTAACATTTAAGGAGAATGTCTAAAGTCTCAGTATTTCACTGAATGGCTTAGTACATCTTCTGTTGCAAGATAGTTTTTAGGTGTTGCAAACTGGATACAAATAGGGGTTCTGACCCATTCCTGCTGGGTCGCCTGGAGGACGAAGTATGATGGTGAAAGATCCAAAATTCCTGGTGATTCTTGTTACATCACTGATGATGTGTCCAGTTACTAGCATCAGTAGTGATTGCATAGCTTTATTGGTAAAACCTTCTGTGTTAACAGATTAAAACTATGCATGGAAAAGCCTTATTTACCCCATACAAGGATGGCTGTTAATTGTTTTAAGATTGATTTTAAAACGATACATGAGACTGTATTGCTGGAGATGTCATATAAGAAATAAGTTTATGAGAAATTTTGTCTTGCTAAATGTAAATAAGACCAACTAGGTTAAATAAATATGGAAAAATTAAAACAAAAATGCAAAGAACAAACAAGTTTGTGGTACTTGGTCAGCATTTTCTGGAGCTGGTGGGTAATTTGTATGGTCTTAAGATGGGCAGACACTGTACGGATCATATCCAACTGAATTTACTATCAGTATGGAACTCCAAAATGTTCA
>OMLM01009376.1:38243-49966 GCA_900302695.1 Helostoma temminkii
TTCAACAATAAATAAATAAATAAATAGGAGACTATGAAATAAAAAAACTGCGTCGGTAAATAAGAGAAAATTATTATTATTTTTTTTTAATTTTTAAAATTTTTTTAACATTTTTTTACATTTAGTCATTTAGCAGATGCATTTATCCAAAAGCGACTCAAAAGTGTAGTACAAAGCAAGCAAAAATCTAAAAATCTAAGTTAAGGAGAAAAGCATTAAAGCAGTTGAGGGCGTTGAGGTAGACAGGTGCAGTTGAGTTGACCACTCTGTAGGCAAGAGTCAGAGTTTGAACCTGATGTGGGCAGCTACAGGAAGCCAGTGCAGACATTTCGTGTCACACCATTTACAAAGTCAGCTTTTATTACATAATGGTGTTTTCCCCCTATTTATTTCATAATAGGGATGTCCAGATACCACTTTTTTCCCAACTGAGTAAAAGTACTTACATTTGAGTACTTGCTGATACAGAGTACTGAAAAAGGTACTGAAACATGCAGTTGCAGCATTTTTTATTATAAAAACTGTAATTACTGGAAAAGTGCAATAACTTCAAACACTGTATTGAGATGTTGTTCGCTTTCTGACTGTGACAAAATGAAATACAAGAGACTATTGCTCACATCCAAACTTATACACCCGCTATGGCTTGGCTGGTGTGCGAGCCCCAAAGCCCTGAGCCTTATGTTTGATGTGGTGGTGGCTGCTGCTGCTGGCATTAGCAAATGTGTTGTCTGTTATGCTAACACTTATCTTAAATTTTATAGTTTTCCGCCAGGCGTGGCTTTGAGTCATTCTTAGTCCATCTTCTCCAAAGCAGCATTCTCCACCAAGAGCGAATAGAAGTGGAGCGTTATATGTCTGTTTTTTGCCAACTTCAAGTTTTCATTATTCTCTGTGGATATTTGTGCTTTTTACCATGGGAAAGGAGGATATGTTCTAAACAAACAAAAATGGATCTAATATTTGTATGTATGTATCTATATTAGTTCTCATAATTAATTAGTTTGCATGTTTGATACACATCGTCTAGCAGAAGGAAAAACTCTCCCCTTGTGCTGATTGCAGCACAGCAGAGATGTGTAAGGAAAATGAGCCGCCACTGGGTGCATTCAGTCAGCCAGCTACAGACATAACAGGGGAACTTTTACTTAATGTTTTATTATGAAAATGAACCAGATTTGCTGTCAGTCACGTCTCTATACTTTTTGTTTGTCTCATTTGCTTTGTGCTTCTTGACGCGGCTTGTTGTAAAGCGGTATCGGGTGGGGTGGTATCGGACAGAACATCCCAATTTCATAATGCCACTTTTCAGCAGAATTATTTTGTCAATCAAAGCAGACAGGGCGGACTCAGCTATGTGATTGGCCGCTCCTTTACTCAGCCATAAGCAATAGGGCATGGAGTATCGATTTAGGTCTTTAGCTGCAATAATTTTTACAGTTGTGTGACAAGTTTGTGGGTGACATGGCTGCAGGAAAAACATCAGTTTACTCAGAGACATTGCTAACCAGTGAGATGGTACGTCTTCACCTCTGAAAAGTCTCAAAGAGTAATGTATTATTAAATGCTATTTGTCATGAAGTTGTCCCTGGTCCAGCAACAACCAACATTATCAAATGCTAATACAATCACAGCTAGCCACACTCCACGAAACGCTGTTCAGTAGCATTATGTTATGGCTGTTAGGTTAGTCTCTATCTGAGTTGAGCTTTTTTGTCTCTAGGACAGAAATGTGTTTTCTGTTTTCATCATAGATGAAAACTCTCACTGATTTGTTAAAATGGAAAACAACACGATCTTATGAGTTAATGTTAACCATTTGCAGGAGAATTGTGTAGTTCTGTATTGCTATTTACAGTGTTGTAGGGAGTAGTTACACCGATCACACATAACATTATTCTAATATTGTGTTGGTCCTCCTTTTGTTGCCTAAACAGCCTAGTGGACTCTATTAGAGCCCTGAAGGTGTGCTGTGGTATCTGACACCAAGATGGTAGCATCAGATCCTTTAAGTCGTGTAAGTTGCGAGGTGGGGCATCTATGGATTGGATTTGTTTGTTCAGCACATCCCACAGATGCTCGATTGGATTGAGATCTGGAGAATTTGGAGGGCAAGTTAACACCTGAAAATAAATAAAAAGTACATGGAAAAATCTTTAATTATCATGATAATAAGCACAATGAAATATTTCACAGTAATGGGATTTTTAAAACAGAATGGAAAAATGTCATAATGAGCTGAAATTTTTAATGTGTTCACTTATGTCCCGTTTTGTTGTCATTGTATATCAGTCTATTATTTATTCATACAGATAATTTCTCATAATGTTGTATTTATTCATTAAATTGTCATTATTGTCATTTGAGGTGTAGTGTGAGTGGGGTCCCTGTGCCCAATTAATCACCTGAAGGATCAATGATCCTGATTCTGTATGATTTCCAAAAGTAATAACTTGCTATAGTGTTTTGATCAGTTTTAATATTCACAAGCCTAACTTTTGCAAAAAAGACTTTCATCATCAAATATGGGTTTAGTAATGTACACTGAGTAATGTACAGAGTTATTCATGAATATTACTTGATATTTGGCCTGTTGAGATCAGCTCATCCGATAAACCTGTAGGTTTATAATTGTTTTTGCATACATTTGGATTGTATGTTTTTTCAGTTCAGATGTTTTATTATGCAATTTCTACTTAGCAACAGACCATATTAGCACCAGTCTGATGAATTTTCTTCCAATCCATCTTTAAATGTTGGAGCCAGAATAAAACACCTTTCCACCCTCCCTGCCCATGGTTACATCAAAACTTTAAAAAACTAATGACAATGGTGAGATTTCATTAAATAGGCTACTAAATTATATATATAATTAGAATATATAAATGAAAAAAGCATGGGGGCTCACTGACGGTGGAGAACCGAGGCCCCGGATTTTTGTGCTCCGCCACTGCTCCTGTGTATTAATTTCCTTACAGTAGAAAAACTCAAAGTATGCTGTAGTCAGCTGAAGCTGGAGGAAGGTTGCTGTAATCTGCAGTCTTGGGTTGAAGCTTGAACATGTTGACATGCAGCAACAGCAGCTTGAGGAGGATCAGAGCCGCAGGCGGAGGAAGCAGGGAGGCGGACCCTGGTTAAAACCTTTACGGGTCTGAAGCGGCGCTGCAGGCGCCTTAAACCAGAACACAGCCGCAAACGGCAGAAGCAGGTCGGAGTGCGTCAGTCGGATCATCACAACAACAACAACAAACGCGACGCAGACCGCACATGTTTAGTGTCTGAACAGAGCGGAAGTTGGCGCGGTAAGAAAACTGTAGTCATTCAGCTCGGGTGGCTTTAAAGATGACAAAGCATGGCGGCTTGATGTTTACTTTCGCTTTGTGGCTGTTGGCGAAAAGACGCTGTTGTGATGTTACGAGTCAAACATGATGGATCACCTGCTTAGTGTTGACCGACGATGTGCTAGTAGGTCACTTCGGATTATTTATTACCGTTGTCTGTTGTTGGATGGTCGACATCAGAGATGATTTAGTAAGTAGCGACAGGTGGAGCTCACTTATACTGGTTTACGTGCAAAAGAGTATAAAATGATTATGGGTTTAGTTTGCAAGATGCAACGTTATAAGATTACGTGGTTTAGCATATGAAACGTGAGTGGTGTAATCGGCACTATTCTGCAAATAAATTCAACATCTAATGGTGAATAAGCTCAGATAGATTTGCCATCTGTTTGGAAATATTGTATTTGGGGGCTGCTTGTGTATTGTAGTGTATATATTTTACTAATACTGAAAAATGTCCATTGCAGATTCATAAAGTCCAGATTGATGTCTTATAATGTCATGCTTTGTCTTCCCCAAACATATTCAGTTTGCAATCACATTCAAAGATTCACATTATAGAAGCTGCAACCAGATAATTTAGACATTGTTTGAAAATCGACTCATGCAATCATTATCTGGGGTTTTCTTGATTAACTTTTGTTTGTTACATCACACAATAGCTCAAATTACCCAGTATAATTTTTCCAGATCCCAAATTCATAATATTTGTCAGTAGTATATAATCCAGTGTTCATTGTAAGATCATGTTTGATGAGGAAAATGCATCAATAATTTGAGATTGCTGAACTGATTAATGATCTTTTTTCAGCAGTGACTCAAAGCTCCACTGGTGACCATTCCACACAGTAAATATTGTTTTTATTATTGTATATAAAGTAGATGGTGTTGTATTCATTTGTTGATCAGGAGGGGACTCCACCAAGAGGCCAAGTACTGCACCTGGGACCCCACCTCCAGCCATGACCTCAGGAAATGAGAGTGAAGCGCCCACCGTGACGGGCAGCGCGCCCCAGAACGGAGAGAACAAACCGCCCCAGGCCATCGTGAAGCCCCAGGTCCTCACACATGTCATCGAAGGCTTTGTCATTCAGGAGGGAGCTGAGCCGTTCCCTGTGTGTGTAAGTGCCCAGTTTCAGATTTAACAGCAGTAAAACATGATAAACACCCACAGCCACCACTCTCTCCAGTGTACATGCCTGCAGGGAGTCAGTAGGTAAACCAATACCCCCTGTTACTACTAGTAGTGACAGCTCACAGCTCCTGTTTGATTTAGTCATTAGTTATGGTGAGGTGGGACTCAGCAGCTGCAGAAGCTGCATGCTGCAGTACCTCTCTCTGAAGGCATAAAAATAAATAAAAATCTTATAATACTTATGGTATGCACCTGTACTCCTGTGGTTGATATTTGTATTCAATGTTTAGAAGAGCAAAGAGCTAAAATATTAACACTGAAAAGGTTTTGTCAACGTGCAAGGTGCAGCGAGGCCTTGTGAGTTCTAGACTTTGTGCTCACTGCCTCCTACTGGACAAGCTGTGTAAATGCTCAGTATATTTACATGTGTTTATGTCTGAACAAAGACACCAAATAGTAATTCATGTTCAGCGAAGCAGCTACATTACTAAAGCAGTGATGATACTTTTAAATAAGGCTTGGATGAAATTTCAACAATGGCTTTTATATTAAACTTGGATTAACTAATATATTCCAGTAAAAAGTTCAGAAAGCCCAGGGTGGCATCTTCATGTTACTTTTATTTTACTTAAGATATTGAATTAAAATGACACAAAATAGGGAAAAACAGCAAATCTTTGTGTTTGAGAACATCTGGACCATTCTATTTTTTGGGGCATTTTTGCTGAATAAATATCTAAAACTAGAGTAGGTCATAGCATTAAACTTTATTTATTAATTGGTGAACCTATAAAATTGCAACAGATTTAAAATAATTTCCATCAAGTTCTCAGAGTCTACAGTGACACCAAAATATAATTTTGTCCAGCCAGCAATCCAGATGAGACAGGCCAGCCAACCACAGCCTTGTTTCTATGTTTGTTTTTTAATCCTGCAGCCTGTATTGTCTCATTTACGGTACAAGTACAGTTCTAAATATTTTTATACTTGGCACCAGGTGGAGCGGCTGCCCATTCTGATCGACAGCCCAAAGAAGCTGGATCACCAGCTCTCCTCAGATCCTGACAAAACTCCAGTCAGCAACGCAGCAAACTCTGACTCTGAGCAAGAGGACATGAACGAACCAGGTGAGACGGATTAAACATGTATAAAAGACTGTGTGCAACAGTTTGGGAATTTGTGTAGCACTGTGTTTGTGCTCAAGAAACCAAGAGTCCAATTCTTTCAGTGTCTTGTAAAACTTTTAATTGTGTTTCTGAGAAAATTTGTGGAATAGCAAAGTTACAGTGTATGAACATTATAAAAGCAGAACAAGAAGGAGGTATTAATTCAACTGTATGTTTATCGTTGAGGTTGTAGTTGGTCGAGGTGTTATACTGGACTGCGTTATACTAAAATGCATTCCCAATATATTTCCCCCATATTTGAGTAAATGACACGAGCAGAACATTAGAAATACCTCTCAATGTTTTTTTATTTTGGTGATCATAGTCTAAACATTTTGGGTAGAGTAGATTTTGCTATTTGTAAATCTAATGTTGAGTGTGAGTGTCTCATGTTTGTGACGTTCTCCTCTCGCAGAAAAAGACCAAGAACCCAAGCTGACATGCGAGTACTGTGGCTGGGTCGACTTTGCCTATACCTTCAAAGGCTCTAAAAGATTCTGCTCCGTGGTTTGTGCAAAGAGGTAAATCGGTGTGGATTTAATATTTATTCCCATTTAAACAATCTGTTGTTACTCCTGTAAATAAAAATCTTAACAATGAACCTTTCTGGACAGGTACAATGTGGGCTGTACGAAGCGGATAGGCCTTTTCCGTCCAGAGAGGACAAAGCCAACAAATCGCTGGCGTAGAAAATCTCAGGGCCGCTCCACTGCAGAGGCCAAGAAGCAGGTACAGAAACACACGCACACTTCCTCACTTTTTTCTCCTCATCAACACTTTACCTTCCATCACATACTGCTTCCGCTGCACATTTTATACCCTGCACTTTTCATGCCTCATGCTTTAAAATGAACTTATGCATCATTTGTGTCAGTGCCTGATTAACTCCTCTGTGTTTAAAGGGTCATTAAGTGCTTTATGATCCTCAACCTTTATTGGTGGCCAATAAGTATGGGAAACAATTAGTAAAGATTTTCTACCTCTTGCACAATTCATGTAGACATCAAATGTATTTGTAACCATTCATCCAGTAAGCTTTGTCTGAGTCATACTAGTAACCCTCCTCCTTGAAATATTGAAGCTTGTAATGACACAGCAAAGTTCAATTTTTCAAATAGACACAAGTTGTTTAGATAATTAAAGCAGAAATTCCCCATAAACATTAAAACAAAAGAAAATGTATCACAATATTTAATGCTAAAAAAATATAATTATTACGTTGTAAAGTACCAATGTTTTGAGTTATGTAATACCTTGAGGAATGGGTCTTGAACCTCCAGTGGGGGGTGCTTTTGTCTTATGTTTGTACCAATAAGCTGGTAATGCAGAGGGTTTAGCACCTGACAAAGAATTCATCAAGGTGTTGGTAGCGAGCCAACAGCCGTATAAACTACCTGCAGGTATATTACATTAGCCATTTGAAGCTATTGTACAGTATAAATTTATCTTATTACCCCTTTAATCTTTGCTGTGACTAACACCATGTCCCAGCGGTGTTATGCTGAAGAACTATGAATTTCTGAAATGCTGAGCTTTGACGTCACGCCTCACTGTTTTCCTTTTCAGAAGTTGTCTCCCTCCCCACAGCAGACTCAGGGCGGCTCAGTATCCTCACCACATCCCTCACAGCCCAGCCAAGAGGAGTCCAGCCCATGCTCGGACATGTCCAGCTACGAGGAACCGCCATCCCCGCTATCAGCAGCCAGCTCAGGACCACTGGGTCCTGCCCAGGCCCCAGCTCATGTTCCTGTCCGCCGGCAGCCAAGCAGGGCCTCAGACCAGGAGGGCTGCGCTGGGAGAGATGTACCGTCACTCTGTCAGCACTTCTTATCTGGCGACCCTGCCAAGTGGAACGTAGAAGAAGTTTATGAGTTCATCCGTTCACTGCCAGGTAGGTGGCAAAAACAGACCAGCTCATTTTACACATCTGTTTTGCGAATGCTGTTTCTGCTGTTTCTCATGTTAACTACTGTTGTTTGTGCAGGTTGTCAGGAGATAGCAGACGAGTTTCGGTCCCAAGAGATCGACGGACAGGCTTTGCTCCTGTTGAAGGAGGACCACCTCATGAGCACCATGAACATTAAACTGGGACCTGCACTCAAGATCTTTGCACGCATCAACATGCTCAAAGACTCATAGCAGGAAAGCATGTGCAGCGATCTGAGTGCAGTTGTGCTTTTATGTTGTTTGAGTGTGAATGTAAAACCTTAGCACAGGGCAAAAGATGTGGCATCGCCCTGAGAGCACAGAGGACGGACTGCGCTATGACTTCACCTGCTCCACACCACTAGACTGGTTGCTTTGTTCCTTTCATGATGTGTCAAAAGGATCATGTTCACCTGCATCAGCCCAGTAACCATGTGATTACTTGTATTTATTGTTTGTGGTACTGCTGGTGTGAGCTGGAAGCCGCTGGCCTGTGTTTACATGCACTCACAGGAGTTAAGCAGCAATGTAGGCAGTAGATTAAAATAAAATCAGGGGCACAGTGATAGCTGTACCAAATGTGGATTATCATATTAAATGAGAACATATTTGACAGGGAGATTGATGTGCCAGCGTTACCATGATATCTCACACAGATAAGAAGTACATGCTAATGCAGGTGGAAACGCACATTGCATTGCATTGCTAGACTGCTGTCACCTTCATCAGATATGGTTTACAGGGAGCCTGGCTCACATTGTGATTAGATCTTAACCAGATGTAAATGCCATCTGTACAGTATTTTTTCTACTCTACGTTCCCTCTCTGCGCAGAGGGAACTTGGAGCTCATAAGACAGAATTTCTTTCCTTGACATTGCATGGTGTGCAAATATTCCAGGATAACAGCAGTTGTAAATTAATTTTGAGTTTGACATGAGAGGAAAAAAAAAACCTCTGTAGACATTAAATAGGAAAAAGGTAGAGAAATAAGGTTCAAAGAATAAGCGGTTCCAAAGCGTACTGCATGTTCAGTTGTGCCTGGGTTGGGTCATGCTGCAAGACACACAGCTGAATCGAGGCATTTAAACAAGCACGAGTTAAGTCATAATTTATTATTATTATATTATTATTAGACAAATTATTTGTTCAGTCTTGTTAGTGTGTGAATGAAAGAGAAATGGTAGTGTGGCTGGGAACAGAAGATTGCTTCGGTTAATTTGCTCATTTTTATTCAGTAGATGCTCCTTCGTCTTTTCTCACAACAGGACTCTCACAGCTCTTGAATACAAAACTCAAATGCAGAGAAACCTCTAACAGCTTCTTTTGTGACATTGATTTTTCCTTCATGAGGAACTCACTGGTTTTCGCCCGCAGACTTAAACTGCCTACAATGTTTGTTTGTTCTGCTTTTTCAAAATCCTTTGCTGAAATGTGACAGTTGATTTAATGTTTCGGTTTCATAGGAGGACACTAAGTTATCAGGAACAATTCGAGTATGCTGCTTTCTTCACAGCCCTGCTTTTGGCACTTAATTTCCTTTGCTTTTGCTTTAATATATTGAGACACCTGAAGTGAGAGTGGTATTGTGTGCAGCAGTTCAAACTAGTTTATATGTAACTGTACATAACGGCACAAGTGAGGAAAAAGACTGTAAGTGAAACTCCTTTTTAAGTTATCCTTATTTTAAAACAGAAATTTAATGGTGTTCAATATTTTGAAATATGCAAATATATAAATATGGCCTAGAAGTTTTTTTTTTTTTTCCCCTTCATATTTTCTAATGAAAATATATCTATTTGTGATCTGTGGCTGTAACTGAAGGTCAGCTTTTTTTAGATAATGCTTTGTTAAATGCTTGTATTTAACAAAACAGTTTGTTACACAACATTTTGCAATTATAAAATATTTGCTGTACAGTTTATTTTTTCTTGAGGCATTATTTTTGTGCGCCCGTGTGGGAAAGCTTCATTTTATTCATGACGCAGTTTATTCTGTTCATGTACAAAGTGCCATAGTTGGAGGTAAAAACCAACACTTGTACAATTCCTATGAAGTCTCACCTGACAAACCTTCAGAGTTGAACTGAGTTTGTGTTCCTGTTCTCCATCTCAAATTGACTCCAGCTCCCCAGTGATTCAGGGGCAGGACAGGATAAGTAGTAGCATAGATAATAGATGGATAGATATGTTAAATTATTAAATGTAACTAAATCTACATAACATTTCGAGACACGCTGGGACTACAGGAAAACTGCAGCAGAAGAAATATAAACAAAACTACAACTTCAAAGTGAAATAAGTATTGCCATATTATGATACTTGAGACTTCCACAACTTAGACTTTTTCCATAGAACCACGTACATAGGTTTATAAAGTACACCTCTTGTTAAATTGAATCAATTATTACTAACCTATTTTGGCTTGTAATCTTTTAGAATAAACCAGTGTCTTCTTTGGCCCTGGTTACATTTCAGCGTGTTAATCACAGCAAAGATTAAAGGGGTAATAAGATAAATTTATACTGTACAATAGCTTTAAATGGCTAGCGTAAATCCCCATAATAGTACTACGGTTTAGTATCACTGTTAACTATCTGTAGATGTTAATGGTTTGACATTGACACTATTCTCACTGGTGGTGGTGGTAAGTAACCAAGCACTTTTATTCAAGTACAGTTTTGAGGCAGTTACACACTTCTGTTGTATTTCCATTTTGTGTTACTTTTACTGCACTACAGCTCAGGGGATAATATTGTACTTTTACTCCACTACATTTAACAGCATTGGTTACTAGTTTTGCAGTTTTAGAACAGAAAATGAAAATTATTGTAAAGTAATAAAATGCTAATATATCATTTATGGATTAAGGTAGTTTGATAATTTGTCAAAGAATCTGGATTTAATTTATGTTATTAACAGCACTGATCTCTATATAGTTTAAAATACAGTTTTCTTAGTTGAATACTTTTGTATTTTAAAATTTAGATCATGTGATTTCCAGAAATCCAGCACTGTAAATGGTGTCTCATCATGAAACATGTCAATGGTAATATTTGTGAATGGTAAAAGGTTTTTAATGAAAAGTATTGCATATTCAGATCACGAACATTAGTAAGTATAATTATGTTACACGCACTTTGTCACTAACTGAATACAGTGACATTATTTTGTTTAAAATATTTATATTTATTTATATAATTAAAGAGAAGTTCACTATTCACTACTGCACACTGTACTGTACTGTACTGTACTGTACCTTCTCGACTCTCATAACAGGAAACTGGACATTTCCAGCTGTCACATGCTGTTGTGGACCATTTGCTTCACACAATAGACTCACACGCTGCTTTCTATTTTGCTTCAGATGAACTACATTAGAGTTACAAAGCAGGAAGAGGCATGTTGAGTTTTGTTTCAAACACAGTGACGTGCAGAGCAGGAACGTACAGTAGTGACACGCCCACTGTTTTGGTTTGAGACCGGACCAAACCATTGTAAACGGCCGTCTTTTTAATTGTTTCATGCATAAACTAACAAAAGCGGGATGTTTACCGAGCTTATATTCGCACTTCTACGACAGATCTGGTTTGGATCAGGCGTCGACGCGTTTACAAAACCTCTCGCTCTTTTTTTAAAACCCCACACTTCTTTGACAATGGTTTAGCCCGTGTTTAAACCTGACCGTTGACGTCGCTGCTGAACGTGGGTTTTAAACTGTTACACTTTGTTACGTTACACCTGAACGTTTAACTTCTCCTGAGGTATTCTTCACTAATTCATCGAAAAACCAACACCAGGTGAGTTAGTCTCCAAACAACTGTCACATTTTATTCACGGTGCAATTTTGTCGCTTCTTCTCACACTCACTGTATTTAGTTTTGACTCTGATGTTTGTTTATTTTAGTTACTCAGATGAGTGGACAGTGGTGGAAGTATCCAGACCCTTTAATTTAAGTAACTGCTAATGTAAATGTAAATTAATAACACGCAGTAACAGTAACGTTACTCCATTACAAGCAAATGTCCTGCATTTAAATTTAAGCTTTAAATTTATAAGTAACTAGTAGCGAGTATGTGGATGGAAACTGTTCATAAAATGTAATTAAAGTTATTTTCATTATCGATTATTGTTTCATCAATTTGTGGTTGTCCTTG